>PVIC010001719.1:0-87004 GCA_004025085.1 Thryonomys swinderianus | reverse complement strand
CCATTATGTTAAGCAAAACAAATCAGAAACACAAGCTTAAATTCACATGGTTTCTCACATCAATTATAACTAAAGAGCAAAATAAAAGATAGGTAATTGCAGCAAAGAGGGAGAGAGATCTCTCTCAGATGGGAAGGAGATCAGGAGACGCAGGGTGGAGAGAGGAGGAGGACAGGGATGAGAAAAGGAATTCAGATGTATCAGGTCCGCGCACCGACTCCCCACGAGGAGTGTCACGTCCCTGTGCCAGTCCACATTGTGCACGGCAAGCGGGGATTAATTAAACCTTTTTTTAAAGTCTTGGTTGCCACCCGTGTCAAGCCTGGCTTTCTCTCAGTAACGGATTCTTTTTCTCAGCTATTCTCCTGCTTTTCCTTTACCAGCCTATCTTCGTTTGAAGCTCAGTTCAGGTGTTATGTTCTCCAGGAAGCTTTTCTGGATCCTTCATCCCAGATTGGACCTCGACACCATCTGAAGGCTCCCTTCACAACATGTGCTTCTCTTTGTCATAACTTTTACTTTATTATAGTTTTTTGTCTCTTTCTTAGATACTAGTAATTTTAGGGAAGAGACAGTCTTTTATTTTTGTACCATTTACATTTTAGAGAATGACAATTTTGATCGTATATATGTATGTATTAAAGGACAGACTTGAAACAAATCTAAAATACAGATATAGAAATCTGCTTGCTGGAATGAACAGATCCAAGAGGATTAAATTGGCTTTGTGAGAACAGAGCGAGGCCTAAGGTCTGAACAAAGGACATGAAATTGAAAGGGAACTGGGTAGTCAATGGGACTTGGGGTCGTCTTAGAGGTGAACTATCACAGTGTGTTTTTACATGTGTGAGGGAAAAGTAGTTACTCTAAGAGACAGATTCAAGGCACCAAGGGAAGAGTATGTTACTATCGCCCTGGCGATAGTTCAGGGGGAATTACAGTGCAAATCAGAGGCACCCGGATTGGACAGCGGAGTCCCACACGGTTCTGTTTTTCTCGGCCATCATGAGAAGTGGACGCTGGTGTCACTACCATCTTCCTTCTTCACCCTGACGCTTCTGTGTCAGCTCGAAACAGTCGCTGTGGTTCTAGACGAGAGAAATCCCGGAACCACCGCACACTAGGCTCTTCTGCACCTGGCTGCGGCCCTGGGAACCTCATAGTGGGTGTCCGGGGTGTCTTTTCTGTATTCCTGCTATCAACATGACTTTCCAGCTTCCCCAGCACCATCTTTCTTTTTTTTAATATAATATAATACAAGTAGATATTAACAAAATAGAAAGGACCTTGTAAGAAAAATATTTTTTCTCGACAAAAATGATTAGAGAATAACTGTGGTAAAAATACTGTGTATCATGATCTAGAAAGGATATATTTGCATTTGCTGATCTCTCAGCTCAGTTCCTAAGAATACTATACATTTATTTTGCTTCTGTTTGTTTCTATTCCCTATCAACAGTAGGTTCTTCCTACTTATATATTAAACAAACAATAAGAATTTTGAGAATGAAAGCATGATCTCATATCGTCTTCTGAATCAAGTCTATGAAATATCATAACTTTGACTTTGACTCTTAGGAACCCTATAGCTACATGTTGGGCTTTCTCCCCACGTGTTTACTATTTCAGCTTTGTTTTTTTTTTTTTTTTACTACTTTGTTCTCTCTTTTTTAAAAATTTTATTTTATGTTTTAGTTTATTTCTCTCTTTATTGGTACATTGTATACACACATCATGATCACACTCAATATGGGGAATTTGTACCAGTATATGACATGACTTGTTCTCTTTATTTTCCAGTTTACTTTCTGGAGACAGTGTGATTCTGTCTCTTCTCTCTCCCTCTGTCTTTGTGTCTGTCTGTCTGTCTGTCCATCTGTCCGTCCGTCATCTCACTCTCTCTCTCTGCACATTATACATTCCTAGTATCTTACAATATCTTTGCTTTTGGTTGAGGTAGGAGTGTACAACTGACAGGCTCAGTTGTGGCTGGCGGCGGTGGGTGGGTCTCCTCTTGCTTGGAGCATGATCTCTTCCGAGAGCCTGTTTAACATTCTGAAAGAAAATACAGAGGGCAAAATTAAGGGGGCAGTTCTTCAGGTTTTGTTGACCCGTCAAAACCCACTAGCGTTAGATTTTAAAAGTCAGTTTACATGGATGTTGTGCCTGTTTGTTCCTACACACGGTACAACAAAACTCCCGGCATCCAGAACTGCTGTGGATATGTTGAATTTAGCACTTGTAAACTGCGGACTTTGCATCCATACTGAAGGAGAGTGCTAACAGCTGGAGACTCCACAAGATGCTCGTTTTTCTTTTTCCCTGTTAGTATTCTCGAAGTCTAAATTGTGTCGATGGGAATATCTTGATATTTAAACATCTGATTCTGATTTCAAATTCTTTTGGACAGTAATTTATTAAATTTCCTTTTCCACCAAGTAATTATTGTTTGTAACGTTAATGTTATTTCTAAAATCACAACAAAATCATAAGGTAATCAAGATATTGGTGTTTTTTTCTCCTAGTGATCTTAACATTTATTTCTACAGTCTTTTAAATAATATGCTAGTGCATTCTTTTCCTTCTTTTTCCAAAACCTGACATAGAGTTCTTTAATGACAGAGCTCACTAGTTTTACAAGGATTCTTTCTCTCATTTTCATTTGGTATGAAAAGTACAGAGATTGTTTAGGTTGAGTTCATGTCTTCAATACAGAGTGCTTAAGGTATTAGAGGAAAATGTCTACATATGTGAAGTTTATACCTGTGACTTCAGGGAACATGGTTTCTGGCACAGATGGAAGAGATTAAAAGTTCACAGGCCCTAGCAAAATGTAGATGTTGTGAAAAAGAAGAAAAACCTCACACAGGAAGTTGGATGAAAGTAATAATACTAATGCCTTTTTTCCTCTTTCACTGAGTTTATTGGTACATTCTAGGGAGACATTATGTTCGGATTCAGCATTGATAATTTGTTCCTGTACTTCATGTACCTCGATTCTCCTTTTTTGCTATTCCTTCCTCTGCCCTCTCTACAACTCTCCACTCCTCTATGTACATGGCTTTGTTTCTATTGCTTGTTTTACCTGAATCAGTTAAATCACTTAAAACAATGATGGCTTCAGATAACATTTTGTGCCATTAGTGGCCAGTCCCCATCTCCAGTCCAGCTCCTTTTCCTACATCCCAGGCCCGTGGACTGAAGAGCACACTGAGCCTTTCCCCTGGGCTGCTCTCCCAAGACCCGTGCCCGCACCGGACTACGCTGAACTCACCGCTGGCCCTTCCCATCCCCAGGCGACCTTCACATGGGCTCTTTCCCCAAATGAAATCAGCATCTACTTAGCTATTGAGGGCAGAAATATTCCTGTCGTCCTCGTATCTCACAAGATCATTAAGTCAGCTTCATATCTGGTTCACTTGTCTCGGCTACAGTTTCTATTATTTAAAATGCTGCAATTATTGTCACTTCAGCACTGCATGTATTGTCTCTAACCTCACCGTGTCTTTTCCTTTCTGAGGCCAAAATGATTTTTGTGAAATCCAAACTCGGGTGCTGCTCCTTCTTAGATCTCTAACACTGCTTTTCTAACCTTCTGGAATTTCTTACGGTTTGCTAACTAGACCACACACTCACTCTAGGGTAATGCTTACTGCTTGCTTCCCCGAGAAACATTTCTGTTTCTTTGGCTCATTCTTACCAATATTTTTCAATATTCTGCTTCGAAGTTGAGTCTTCTGGGTAGAATTCTTTGGCTTCACAAGGTTAAGTATTTGACCTATAGGTTTCAGAGTACTCAGTACTCCCTCTGCTCTTGTATTATTCTGGATTAATCTTAACACTCTGGGAAGCTGAGGCAAGAGGATTACAAGTTCAAGTCAAGCCTAAACAGTTCAACAATTTATTGAGATTCTTTCTCAATTTAGAAAATTTAAAAAGGGCTGAGAATGTAGCTCAGTGTGAAGGCTGTGGGTTCAGTCCTTAGGACTGGAAAAATTTCTTTCTTTCTTTTTTTTTTTTTTTGAGACAGGGTCTCACTTTGTAGTTCAGGCTGGCCCTGAGCTCACTATGTAGCCCAGGCAAGCCTCGAACTCAGCAATCCTCCTGCCTCTGCCTCCCTAGTGCTGGGATGACAGGCATGAGCCACCACGCCCGGCACTGTGGTATGTGGTCTTGATGGCTGGTGGGCATGAGTCTCCATGCCCAGCATTGTATGTGGTCACTGGGATTGAACTCAGGACCTTGCACTTGCGAGGCAGGTGCTGGAACCACTGAGCTAAATTTCCGGCCCTGGAAAACTTTCTTAATTGATGTTTGCCTCAGGAGGTAGGAGCCATGCCTATGTTCTTTGTCTTTGTAACTTCAACATCTACAAGAGTTTCTGAACTTAATACCCATCAATAATTACTTGATGAATAAATGATTGAAAGTACTCTGATGTAGCCTCAAATTCTATAAGAATATGTTGACTCTACCTCATGCCTAATTGACCGAATCACAAATCTTCGCAAAAGTGGTATGGAGAGAACACTTTTTTTCTATAATCCTGTTGACTGTTTCAGCGTGTGTGACTTTTCCTTCCCATATTAATGGGGTCCCGTACTCTGACTCCACACTGGGCCTTCTAAGGTGAGGGGGCAGGTTATGAGACTAACAGTTTTTGAAAAAATAAGTGGAATATGCGAGGTCCATCAGTTCTTCTTCTCTTTCTCCATGGGTCAACACCTGACTGCATATTGTCCTCCTGTTTGTGAAAGTTTGCCATACTGGTTCCTACACAAGGTCTGACCAGTGCTGTCCGCCCCCAGGCTGGGTTCTGCTGAACCATGGTGTCACAAGTAGGAAATCCCTCTTGCGGTATTGTAAGTTTTATTTTCCTTGGCAAGCATTAAAGGCAATGTCCATTTGTCTTTTTCTCCCTTATTTGACTAGTTCAGGAATAAAGGAAATATAATTTTATTTACCAGCTTCTTTAAATTTTGACATTTCCCCTTAAGTATTGCCACATCCTAGACTATTTCTTTTATCCCTTAGGTTATGAGTACTTATCAAATATGCCAGTAAGTCTCTCGGAAGACTAATTCTTTCATTGGAGCCTTAAAAACTAAAAATAGCCATCACAGAGTTCACAGTTCTATTTCCATTAGTTGAATTCTGATTGGCTTTAACTTGGGCTTCATGTCATTCTCAATGGATTTCAAAGCATGTACAGTTCGGTCTGAAAATATTCTCTTCTATATGTATTATTCATTTTGGTTTACTAGTTTATGTATTCATTCCTTTCTATCGCTCTTCTTAATTTTCCTGAGTAAGTAGGATAAATTATTCTTTCGGCTTCTGAAAATGTTTCCAACATTATATCCCAGCATTCAATTAATTTAATTTGTTCTTAAAGGATATCTACAATTCTATTTAAGCAAAAACAGTTTCTATGGTAACATCATAGACTTTCTAAATTCAGGCTATGATGTAATCAGCCAAAATGACTGTCTTACTCAAATTCTTATTTATTTCATCTGCAGCATTTCTTATTTAAGCCTATTGTACTACACACAGATTTTCCACATCTGAATTTATTTTGGAGCCATAAGACATTTTCTCATCACTTCTATTTTAGAAATTTATGTTTGATTTCACAGTATTACAGAATTCACATTCCTGCTAGACTTAAAATATTGACCAAATGGCATGGATTAAATAGAGTATATCTATATAGTTCTGACCTAGTTTGACAAAATCATGGAAATCCTATCCATATTGTCAGCATGTGCAATATCAAATATTATGGAATAATAAATCACACTAAATTTATTCCTGTCATTTGACCTATTCACATATTACATCATGATGTAGTTAATAACCTTTCCTTAGATTTCCTAAAGTATCCAATGTAACTAAATCAATTTTTCATATACATTTTTACTTTTAATACCTGTGAATCACTTGTGTACACATGTAAACAATTGTTGTTACTGTCTACAGCACTCTGATGATGGAACACGTCAGGCTTTTTGCTTTTGAGGCCAGGCAAGACACTTACATGCATAAATCTAGCATTTTGAGCCTGTACACTCTAGACCGAGAAGTTCTCAAGTGGTTTTCTTTGCTCATACAAAGTAGTTTTATTTTCCACCTTTTTTCCCCCTTTGTTCCTTACTTATGGAGTCTATCAGGAACATAAAAATACGGAGGACAGAGAATCAACAACATCTGTTTGTAAAAATAGTAGAGGCACGTCTCAAAGGAAAAAATGAGACAAAGAAAGGAGAAAAGTCATCCTATCTGTCAAGGTGCCCCAAGTACTGCTTGGAGGCCCCCGAATTCAATATGGTTAGAGAATTTATGGAACTGTAATTCAGAGGGAATTCTTCATAATAATTTGCTGTGAGAGACCCAACTGCTTTTTCCTTTTTACGTTTATAGAGGTTTAATCCTTTCTAAAGCACATCTCCTTCTAAAGCTCTTATATTTGTAAATATCTCTTGTAGTATATCAGCGTCCCAGAATGAGAAATATTCAAGGAAATAATTATCAACTTTGACTACAGTTTCAGAGGGATCAGACAAAGATGGAGATGTGTTTCTCTGAATTTGGAGCTCTTGGTGGTACTGGCCAGAACAGAGCTGGTGTGGGGTGGGCTCAGCGCTCAGAGGAAATGCATCATTCCCCGTGTGGTCAGGCTTAGTGTACAAGGAAGGCTTCCAGAACTTGTTGGAAAATGAAAAACTAAGAGCTCGGAGCCGCCGTTACTAGAGAAGCTGGCAGGTCAGAGCAGTCGGTCAGAGTAACTCACACTGACTGCCTTAGACTCCAGCTTAAAGGCAGACCTTTCTCAGAGGCTGCTGCGTGTGGGAGGTGTTAGGGCTCAGTGTCCGTGGGACCCACTCTGTGGCGTCTCTGTCTGTGAAGGGAAGGACAGGGGCCTCACACGTCGCCTGCTCTGCACAACGCTCTTCTGCATTGCCTCTCACCGGAGTCCCTCCGAGCTGGACCTTGGGAAGATGGGGACAGTGGGGGCTGATCTGAGTGGTGCTAGTTGGTAACAAACAGGACCAGAGTGTAAGCAAGAGTGGATGCTGTGGCTTAAGAACAGAAGTGTGAGAAGATGTGGTTTGTCTATAAAATGGAGTAGTACACAGCTATAACGAAAGATAAACTTGAGACATTTATGGCTAACTGGATACACCTTGAGGTCATCAGTGAAATAAATAGGATGCATGTGTAAATACCACATCATTTCTCTAGTGAGAGAAACTGAAACTGTAAATGAAGTTCAAAATGTGTGATAGATACTGTGAAAGAGAAAGAAAATGTTCAAAGAGAAAGGGAAACTGAGGGAGGGGCAGGAGAAAGAGAAGGGAAAGAAAAAATTTGGTGGTAGAAGGGAAAAAATGGGCCCAAAGCCTATGTATACAGGACAAAGGAGGTTGAAGAGGGAAGGGGGATAAGAAAAAATAAGGGTCAATATATATATATATATGTATATATCTTGTACAGGTACATATTCTCAATGATGAATGTGATCATAATGTATACCAAAGATGTACCAGTAACCTCGATAAACAAAATAGTGTGTCATAAAGTAGACTTTTAAGCAGCAGATTGATCAAGAATGATGGGTATTAGGGTACTTAGCAGGAGATAAAGAATTTAGCAAACCTTATATTACTTGATTTTTTTAATGCAGAAGGAATGAAACTAATAGAAGAGAGTGTAGTATGATAAAATGAGAAAAATGTGGTATCTGCATAAGATGGAGGAGTATTTCTCTCCCATAAAAAAGACAGTCTCAGGGCCGGAGGATTAGCTCAGTGGTTCCGGCGCCTGCCTCGCAAGCACAAGGTCCTGAGTTCGATCCCCGGTCACCACATATAATGCTGGGTGTGGAGACACGCCCACCAGCAATCAACACCGCATACCACAATGCTGGACGTGGTGGCTCAGGCCTGTCATCCCAGCACTCGGGAGGCAGAGACGGGAGGATTGCTGAGTTCGCGGCGGCTTGCCTGGGCACCATAGTGAGCTCAGGGCCAGCCTGAACTACAAAGCGAGACCCTGTCTCAAAAAGCAAAAAAAAAAAAAGAGACAGTCTCGAGTCATTTGTAGGAAAATGGGTGCACCTTGAGACCATAATATTAAGACAAATAAATCAGACACAAAGCTTAAATATCACAAGGTTTCTCTGATGTGAGAAGCCCAATTTATAAAGAGGAGAGTGAAGTAAGAGACAGAGAGCAGAGATAGTGAGACAGAGCTTTCTCCAGTGGGAAAAGGACCAAGAGCTGAAGGGAAAGGGCGGAAGGAAGGGAGGGCCCTGTGCTCACAACCCCTCCAAGGAATGGAGCCCTACGTGCTGCCAAAACATGCTAATAATACATAAATAAGTAAATATTCAAAATAAAAGAACACCATTATGAATGTGACAGCGAGGGGGGAGAGGGTGAAAGCAAAGCACGGTTGGAGTTTAGCCTTTTGGAACCTTTATATATATAAAATAATCACATTTAACATTGAGGGTTTGCACCAGTGCATAGCATATCTTTTTTTTTTTTTTTTTTTTTTGAGACCGGGTCTCGCGTTTGTAGTTGAAGCTGGCCCTGAGCTCACTATGTAGCCCAGGCAAGCCTCGAACTCAGCAATCCTCCTGCCTCTGCCTCCCGAGTGCTGGGATGACAGGCGTGAGCCACCACACCTGGCACTATGCTATGTGGTATTGATGGTTGGTGGGTGTGAGTCTCCACGCCCAGCATTGTATGTAGTTACCGGGGATCGAACTCAGGACCTTGCGCTTGCGAGGCAGGCGCCGGAACCACTGAGCTAAATCTCCAGCCCTGCGTGGCACATCTCGATTCTCATTTTTTCCCATTCCCCTGCCCTCCCTACAGGTCCCCGTGGAGTTTAGTGTTAAGTGCAAGGAGGGGCCAGGCGTTCTCTGAAACTGAAACTAAAGCAGCATTCTGCACAAGTGAGTTACAGTGGCCCATCAAGTTATGACGGGCCTGCCAGATGAGAGCTTGGGTTAATTAGGTTAATGGGCGGTTCACACGGCTCTTTTATCTATCCCGTGTACCCTGGCAAACATCCACATCTCAGCGGGATTGACTTACAACCACCTCGGGTTACAGCCAGCCCTTGGGAGCTGATCCAGTTCCTAAGTCAAGGCCCTACTGTGCTTGCGGGGTGTGGAGTGCTGAAGCGAGGCGGTGTCTGGGAGATGACCCAGGGCAGGGGCTGCGGGTGCCGGGGGGAGCGGGCCCGGCAGAGAGCGAAAGACCGCTGGACTCCCGAGAGCTCAGAGGAGGCCGCACCATCACGCAGGCAGTCACGCGTGTGACGTCACGTCGTGGACTGTCCTTCCGTGCCCACCCGAGGCCCTCTTCTCTGAGAAGAAGCCCTGTGCTCATTCCTCTCGGGGCATTTAGTTGGGTACAGCAAAGATCATTTATTTGGGCCTGATTTGTGTTAGGCGTTCAGAGGACTGTGTGTTGGAAGAAACCAAACTGGAGAATCAGAGGGGACAGGCTTGGTCTAGGCTTCGTGGGTCTGGAGTCTGGGATGTGAAAACTGACCAGAGCTCTTCGTGGGGATTCTCTGTGGTGGTGTTTCACTCTGCATGGCGCAGGAGAGTGAGCCCGAGATGGGACTGGCAGAGAGGTGGAGAGGAAGAGGCCGAGGGACTGAAAAAGCTTGAGATCTGCACAGGGACCGGTGGCCGTGAAGGAGTGAGGAGGTGGGGAAATGGCAGCTCTGGACTTGGCATTAAAGAGTTGTCTAACGAAGGCACTGGCCGAGCTGTGGCACCTCTGGGCGGCAGGGAGATGGTTCTGATTATGTCCATGGGCAGGCGAAAGGCCGAGAACCTCTGAACGTCAGAGGACTGAAGAGTACGGTGGTGCGTAGGCCCTGGGCTGGGTGGAGGCGTGTGCTGCAGCACACCTGTCTGCGGGGTGAGCTGTTCTTACGGCTCCGCCCGGACGTGGAAGCCGCACATCTAGAGTGGTCAGGCACCTTGACAGCTATTTCCATGAGGTTCTCACGCAAGTGACCAGCAGATCACCGAGTGGGTGGCGGCTCTAGGGAACAGACACTTCAGAGGCTGAGGGAGACAGATTTCACTGAGACTGGAGAGATACAGCACGTGCGTGGTGGTGTGGGGCGAGAGGAGCCTTGTGACGCGGAGAAGGGTGGAATGCTCTGGAAGGGGAGAAGCCAGCGGAGCAAAGCCCTGGAATCACCGAAGCGCTGGCTGTGTAGATAGTGCATAGTGCGCTTTTCTTAGCTGTTCAGATAGTAGCCTCTGGTACTGCTCTCTCTGACGGTGGCCGTGGGCCTTGGAATGAAAAGTACATCTGAACGGTAGAGTCCTTGGCTCTTGGAGAACAAAGTCCTTATATGGAAACAACCTTTGACCCAGAGGGCAAGGTTAGAAGAAAAGTATTTACTTTTAGTGAATAAACAGCGTTTTAGTGAATAAATCAGAATTTAAAAGTTTCCTCTGGTTTAGTAAATAAAACTGGTTGGGCTTTTTTTTTTTTTTTTTGAGACAGGGTCTCGCTTTGTAGCTCTGGCTGGCCCTGAGCTCACTATGTAGCCCAGGCAAGCCTCGAACTCAACAATCCTCCTGTCTCTGCCTCCCGAGTGCTGGGATGATGGGCGTGAGCCACCACACCTGGCACTATGGTATGTGGTATTGATTGCTGATGGGCGTGAGTCACCACGCCCAGCATTGTATGTGGTTATTGGGGATCGAACTCAGGACCTTGCACTTGCAAGGCAGGCACCGGAACCATTGAGCTAACCCTCCAGCCCAGGTTGGATTTTTAAAAAATAAAAGGAATACCTTTTTTTTTTTTTTTTTTTACTGTACAAACTACTGTTTTTTCTCATTTTTGCTTTATAACTATGAAAATGACACAGAACAAAATGCATAGATTGTACCAAGTGCTTCCTTAATTTGTTCTGTGAAATTATTCTGCTATATTCCTAGTTTATATCAGAGACACAGTTGTTTCTGCAGACTGCTGTATTTATATTATGCAGCATTATTGATTGAAATTATTGTATATAATAAAATTAGCATCATTATTTTCCTTTCAGTGACGTCCATACCCCAAGGACCCTTGAAAGATTTATAAAAATATTGCAGTAATCCCCTTAACACCCCATGTAAGAGGTAAATTTCATTAAAAATTGTTTTGGTAGTTATTTTCAGAAAAAAAATGTGCTAGTTACCACATAACAACAATATTAGTAAAGCAAAATGGGTGGCAAACAAAGGAAATGATCCTGGAAACTTTCGTCCATGTATAGGCTACGATTGGCTGCTATAATAAGGAAAACCTGGATAGCACAGTGACTGAAAAGAACAGACATTTGTTTTTAGTTTTCCAAATATCCTGTTGTGAGTTAAGGACTAGTGAAGTAGTGACAGATAAATCACACAAATACAGAAATTTTAAGAACTTTTATCATTTTCAATGTCCAGTTCCAAGACTGACCTAGACATTGTCCCATGGACTAATGATGGTAGGATTGTCAGATAAAGAATTATGCAGCGTTTTGTTGGCCACGTTCTTTCCTTGTCCACAGCACAGTCACATGACCATGTAACTGCAGAGAGACCAGGGAGTAGAGCTGGGAGGCAGAGGAATGGTCTTGAACAACTAGTCAGTCGACGCCATTACTGCCATTTGAGAACTCACAAAAAACATACATTTTCTGATATGGCTTTATGAAATCTGGCCTGCATTACATTAACAGCTCAGGTCCTGTACAGCAAAAATTTCCAGGTAGTAGATGTGTATAATAGCACTTGCATGGAGGCTCAATGACACAGCACTTTCTCAGGCAAACACTCCTAGCGTGACACAACAATGTGGGCCACGTGTGTGTGAATAGATGTGGTGAATTTAAATGAATCCATCACTGCAAACAGAGGAGAAGAAAGGACCCCTCTCACTGTCACAGGAGTCTAACCCAGACCTGTATGAATGCTGAGCACGGAAGTAACACTTCAAGGTCTGCTAGAAACGGTGGAGGCAGTTTAAACGTGTTTGACGACCCTACTGAAAATGGGCTTGGATCAGAATCAGCAAATGAGAGAAGAGAATATTTTGATTATGAGGAGAAAAATTCTTATATCAGAGAAAGGTATTTCGGAAGAATCCTCTGTTAAACCACCACAATTCCCAGGTTTGATCGCATAGGTAAATTCTGTTCCACCACTAACTCATAAACAGCATGAGAAAAGAGATAGGAAATCTAGCCCTGATGTTTAAAATATCATCCAAAAATTTCATGATTTGGGGAGAAATATGGAACAAAGTAAGCTCCATCAGGCATTTTTGGGTTGAATTTGGAAAACAGAAGAGAAGATAGATAGATAGATAGATAGATAGATAGATAGATAGATAGATAGATAGATAGATAGATAGATAGATAATGTCTACATTATATTAAATATAGTAACTTTTTAGCTATTTTGTTCTGTTTTTGCTGTACTGGGAATTGAACCCAGGGCCCTCACACTGAACTACACCCCCAGAGCAACCCAACATTTCTTTTTCATTTTGAGGCAGGGTCTAAGCCATGAATATTTCTTCTCCGTTTTCGTCTGGTAGTTTCAGAGACTTGCATTAAGGTCTTTGATTGACTGTGGGGTGATGATCCTACAAGGTGAAAGATGGGGTCTGGTTTCAAGCTCTTCCAAGCTGGTCTGCACTTCCTCTGGCATCGAGTGTTGAAAAGGCCGTCCTTTGTCCTCTGTCCTTTACTGAGAATCAGCTGGCTGAAGCTAAGTGGATTGACTTTCATGTCACCTGTGCTGTTCCGCTGATCCGTATGTCTGTGTTTATGCCAGTTCCTTGCTGTTTTTGTTAGTGTGGCTTTTTAGTGTATCTTGGAATCACGTAGTGCGGTGGGAATAGCTGTGCTTTGTTCTTTTTGCTCAGCACTGCTTTGGCTCTTCAGGGTCTGTTGTTCTTCAACACGAATTTTAGGATATTTTTAGTTCTGTGAAGAACAACGAAAAGGAAAAGGGGAAAAAATGAGAAAAATAGAAACAAAGCTTTTGTAAATCACGGGGGAAACAAGGGTTGGAGGAAGGGGAGGGGAATAAAAAAAGAATTAAGATATTTTTGATATATATGATGACTATGATCATTATGTATGTCCAGATTGTACCAGTGGTAAACTTAATTTTAAAGACAAGAACAACATTGTTGTTGGGATAGGGCTGCGTGGAGCGTGGAGATCATCGTGGTAGATGGGAAAGTTAGCAGACCCCTGAGCTCTGTGCAGGAGGTGGGGAGCAGAGCGGGGCCCGAGTAGACCCCCGACGTAACACCAGCGCTTTCAGACTCGGCCCTCTCTGAAAGCGGGCTTGACTCACCTGGCTTCTTGGCGTGGAGGTCGAGGCTCTAGTGTGTCTTTCCCAGCCTTACCTGAGGCCGCTCAGGGCGGGAGAGGTCCAGAGCTCCGTGACTGTGCTGGGGACAGCCTCCTCCCAAGTCTCTGAGAGGACGCCAGGAAATCGGAAGTACAGTTTTTCTGCAGCTCAGTCTTACGTGATTAATTCTTCCCTAAAACGGCTTCCTAGTGGGTCCTCGCAGGAATCATGGGTAGCACACTGGATTTCTTCCTCAGCAGTAGCCTGCCTGGCAGGAGGAGTTCATCAGAGTGATCTCCCGTGCTGTCTGCGGTTTGCAATACTCAGGGGCTCACTTGGGGCTAATTCTGCTGTCCTGGTCCTTTGTCCCTCCCAGGCTTCCGGGGGTCGGAGGAGACAGGTCCCCTCCCCAGACTGTGAGCTCTTTTCCCTGCGCTGTGCTCCAGTGCTGCAGCTTCTCTGCGGTTTCTCGTTTTCTATCCGTTCTCTCCTGACCCTTGGAGATCCACTCCTGTCCGGGTTCTCTTCACCAGATTGTTTTCCGGGTGTCCCAAACAGTGTCCGTACAGCCTGCGTTTTGCTCTCAGTCTCTCCTTGACTATTTTTAATCTCCCAGAACAGTGTTTTCTGTCCTTTGACTTTTAGCCTACGAATTTCACTTTGGACTGGATTTGCATTTGGATTTAATTTGGACTAAATTTTTTTTCTTGTATGCACATACTGATGATTTTGTGTTTTGGCCCATCTACTAACTGTGCCTTTTCACTGCAAAGTTGAGACCATTCGTACTGTGAGCATTATTACTGAAAGGTAGTGCCTCATTTCTGTCATTGCCTTACCATCCTGTTGCTAATTCTTTCTTTCCTTTGTATTTAACTTCTTACCCTAGTTGATATATTCATTCCATTGAACTTTTGTACACTGTTGGTTTCATTGTCTCGTTCGGGATATCCTTGAGAGTTTGAGTGCTGGATTTGTGATCATGAACTTTTAAAGATGTTGTTTGCCATGAGAAGAATTTATCTCTTCACCAGTTTTGAATGACAGTTAGTAGGATATGTCAGTCCAAGTTGGAAGTTATTTTTTTTTAAGGCCTTAAAATACTTTACTCGAAGCTCTCCTGGCCTTGAAAGTTTGTGATGAGAAGTCTGCCATAATTCTCAGGAGTTCACCTTTATAAGCGATTTATTACTGTTTGCTAACAGCTTTTAAGATTTTATCCTTATGTTGGATTTCTGGGATTTTATTATGATGTGTCCTGAAGAAGTTCCTTTATTATTCTGGCTATTTGGGTTTTGGTATTGGCTCACTTCTGTATGTGTTAAACATGCAAAGTTTTCTGCTGTTTTATCTTTTCTTCTCTCTCTCTCTCTTTCTTTCCTTCCTTCCTTCCTTCCTTCCTTCCTTCCTTCCTTCCTTCCTTCCTTCCTTCCTTCCTTCCTTCCTTCCTTCCTTCCTTCCTTCCTTCCTTTCTCTTTTCTTTCTGCAGTGTTTTGAGAAAGGGTCTCACTTTGTAGTTCAGGCTGTCCCCGTACTCACTATGTAGCCCAGGCAAGCCTCGAACTCATAGTAATCCTTCTGCTATTTAATGTCTGCTTTATAGTGATACAATTTGGTTTCGTTTTCATTTTGGTTATCTACCTCTTCATTCTACTCAGTTTAATAGGATTGGACCCATTTTCTGTGTTGAAAGGAGAAAACCTTACTAGTTATATCAACATCAGTAGTTACAACCATACACCAATCATGTGCACTGAACAGTTTTTTGTTTCAACAATTTTACTCTTTTGTCAACACCATGTGCAGACTGTACTCCACTGCTATGGAAAGACTGAGATATGGGTAGAAGGAATAAAGAAGAAGAAAGAGAAAAAAGAAGAATATAAATCAGTAAGAGGTAGAGAGAAAGGAAATATCAATAGATATAAGTCCTGAGTATTTGGATGATTTTTATAGCTGAATAAAAGGCACTGGGGCCGAGGGTGTTTAGAGAATATTTGTAGAAATGAGAAGAGGGCTCAGAGGCAGGGGATGTAGTTGGAGGTTGGGGATTAGGACCAGCTGTGAGAGTATCGGAATTATTAATAAATAAATTATAAATATTATATATATTTATATATATTATAAAAATTATTAATAAATAAATTATAAATAAATGTTGATGGTTACCTTATGTTTAGTTTGTCTAAGGACAGTTTTGGCGCAAGTTGCCCTGACTTGTTCATGATAGTTACTATTTAGTTTAAATGACTGAAAGGACAGAGTGAATAGGAAGGGATAAGAAAGAACCTAAGAGGGAAGTAAAAAGAAGAGAAGAGAAAGAGAACAAAATAACTACCAAAGGAGAAAAATTAATCCATACAGTTGCAATATCACAAAATCAGAGCAAACTTGTAGCCCCAAATTATATTGCAGTCTTATTTCAATTGCAGACCCCCTCTCCATGATTTGTACCATTGTGTGGGTGTGAGCAAGGGGGGCTTATGGATGCAGATGCCCATTTCCCAGCTGTGACCTCTGATATGGTTAGGGCTCACTGTCATCCTTCACTTCTGTCCCAAGATCTGACCGCCTCAGTTAATTTGGTGGGAGAGTGCACAGTGTAACCGGCCCAGAACTCGGTTCTCTAGAAACAAACACAGTAATGTGGATGTCACAAAGACAAACCAAATATTGGCACACACCAAGAACCATTTAATAGCATCAGCTATGCCGCTACTGGCAATAGCAAAGGAATTAGCAGTAGTGATAGAATCAAAAGCAAAGTGGATGTTGGCATACAATGCGACCAAATATAAGCTCATAGAAGTGAGATCTACAATAATAGTATAGACATAAAGTCAAACCACATATGGTCATACAGTAAAAATCTACTCAATGCAACATCTATGCCACCATTAAGAGTAGAAAAGAATTCAAAGGTAATAGCATAGTCAATTAAATATGTAAGTTTACTAAAGGTTAATAATAGTACTAATAAAATTGGAGGCAGTAGGGAAGGGAAAAATGAAAGAAGTAAAACTTGAAAAAAAGAAGATGACAAGGAGGATGAAATAAAAGTGAAATTAAAGATCCAATGAAAGAGTAAAAGAAATTAATAGGATTAAATGAAATAAAGAAGAAAAAGAAGAATTCAAGATTCAGCCGTCTAAGCTGAAGCATCTCCTTGTTAATTGGCAGATGGGGAAAGCAGACGTATCACTGAGTTCTGTGCCCGTCGGAGACAGTGGGGCCCAGGGCTTGGCTTCTCACCGCAGAGGGCAGGACGCTCGCGTGCTTCCTGAGCTCACCCTCGCTTCAGCTCCTCACGGGGTCCGGGTCTGCTCCCTGCCCTCTCCGCAACTGTCTCCTGTGCCCTTCTCCCGCCCGGTCACTGTGGTGAGCCCAGAGACTGAAGTGAACTTGTTCTGTAGTCACCTGCTGGCTTCCTTCCCGAAAGGCTCTCGGGTCAGATCTCTCCGATGCCGCAGTAGCTGTGGCCCTCTCAGATAGAGCTTTCCGCTTTTTTCTGCTTCTCTCTTTTTCCTGTGTTATCTTCAGTTTCTCCGGTTTCTTTGGGATTCCTAGTTTTGGGATTCCTAGTTTGGGATTCCTGTCGGCTCTTTCTCCTTTTTTTCTTCCAGAGCTTTTCTTCCTTTTCTTTTTGTTATTGTTTTCCAGGGATCACAGGTCCAGGTTCTGAAGAGACTGTGATACGCTGCTGGATTTTATCTTGCCATCTTCTACGTAGTACAAATATTTTAAATATTAATTCTTCTAATGCATAAACATGGAAGGTCTCCATATTTCAGTGTTTTCTTCAGCTTTTTTTTATTCTGAGGGAGCTAGGACTTTTCCTTTGCTCGTCAGTTCTGCAGCAGACTTGCCCCCCGCAAGACAGTGTGGCTCTTCCATGAAGAGCTGTCTTTAGCTTCTGTCTTGCCTTTTACAGACTAGAATGGAAAATTGAAGCATCATAAAAACTCATTGAGAGCACTTTTTCAGCACATGGCGTTTACCGTGCAGAGACGGGAGGGGCCAGCTCCCTGCTGTGGTCGCTCCTAAGAAAGGCGATGGTCAGCCAGGTACGGTAACACGTGCCCGTCACCTTAGCACTCGGGAGGCAATGGCGGCAGGAATGCACGTTTGCGTCCCACCCGGAAACTTGGCGGCTCGTGAAACTCTCCCCCATAACGACAAAGAAGAAGTCCTGGCCGTGTAATTTAGTAGGAAGGTGCTGGGTCCAACCTCAGCTTTAAAAAAGGTCAGTACTGAATCCTGTGGCGTCACCTAAAAGGCCCCAGCATCCTTACAGCGAAGACGTGAGATGCACCCACCTCGCTCAGAAACACAGGTTCACCTTCCTCTGCAGAATGAGACTGAAGATGGGACAAGGAGATGCAGCTCTGGGCTTGTTCGTATCCGTCGGGATGTTGGTGCCTTACAGTAATGGAGGCCAGGAAGTGGCATTTAATCACCAGAAACCAGGAGGCTGCAATTACCTTAATTATCAGAAGGAACAGAGGGGCAGCCCAGGGAATGGGTCCCTCGGGAAATTACGGAGCTGTTTAATAGAGCGTGGTGTCTTTTGGGGCCAAACAGTTTGGCAGCCAACAAGCATGCTACTTAACATCCGCGACCCACAGGCGGCAGAAAGGAAGGACCGATGGGCTCGGAAGGGCCTGTTCAATGAAAACTTACTGGCCCTTGCCCAGTTTTGCACCACAGAGTCCTGTGGAACTGCTGGAATTATCCCAGCGTAATCAGAAGGACTCGAAGTGAGCGTGCAGAGTCAGCCGGGTGCTGACAGAAGACCCAGTGAGTGACCAGCCCCACCGTGGGTCCCGGAGGACCCTGGTCACCAAGGCCATTATAAATGTGCTGGTGGCACAGGTACCCGCATCACTCAGAAGCGCAGGTTCATTTTCCTTTGCAGGATGAGATCGAACATAGGACAAGGAGATGGAGACCTGGGCTTGTTCATACCCGCGGGGAGGCCGGCGCCAGTGTTTGTGTCCGGGACCCACTGCCTACAGCCCAGGAGAGTCGATGTGGGCAACTATCTTAGTCACTTTCATCACCACAGAGACACAATCCCCAGTCCCCGCAGTGAAAGGAGGAGAGGGTTATTTTGGCTCATGTTTGAGTTCACAGTTGGCTGTTACAAGGAAGAAACCGCATGGCTAGGGCTGGATGGAGGAGAAACTGCTCGTATGATGATGGTCAAGAAGCACAGAGAGAATGCAGGGAGGAGCTGGGGAGGGAGATAAATGGACCCTTCCCGGGCACGCCCCCAGGGACCGCCTCTTCCTACTGGACCCGGCCTCCTAGGGCCAAGCCAGCTGTGACCCCACAGTCCACTCACCATCCACAAGTCCTGCTCAGAAGGACACGATGCTCTCTGGGGACATGGAGATCTAAACCATACAAGGAAGTATACTGTAATTCCACAGCATGCTGTAGTCCTCTTGTATTCTTTCCTCGGAGGAACCTTTGGCCATTTGTTTGGAAAAATCACACGTTTCAAAAAGAGGCATAATAGCTTCCTTCTGGTGCCATAGCGTTTTACATCATACTTAGCAACTCGAAGCAAGACCAGTTTTTTTATTTTGTGATTCTGTAGGCCAGAGATCCAGCACATTTGGGCTCAGTTGGTTCTGCCTCGGTCTCTCAAGGTCGGAATGAGGGGTGGGCAAACTATCTTCCGATCATGGAGGACCCTTGTTGGCCGGCTTCACTTCATTATGGTTGTAATGTGCAGACTCATCCACTTGTTCCCTGTCGACAGGGCCCCGGCTCAGGTCTTTAGAGCCGTGTCTATCTCTTTTGTCACCTCCTCCCCTCCCCCCATTCTCAGTCCAGCAGCCGTGTGCTGAGTCCTCCTCACACTGACTGTCTCTCTCGTGCCCTATCCTGGTGCATTTCTCTGGCTCCAGGAGAAAGTTTTCTGCTTGTAGGGTTTATGGGATTAAGCCTGGCCCACCAGTATAAAACAGAGCAGTATCCCTGTCTTAAAATTCATGGACCTAGTGCTGGGCTTGGTGTCTCAAACCTGTCGTCCCAGCACTCGGGAGGCAGAGGCAGGAGGATTGCTGAGTTTGAGGCTTGCTTGGGGTACATAGTGAGCTCAGGGCCAGCCTGGACTACAAAGCGAGACCCTGTCTCAAAAAAAAAAAAAATCTACGGACCTAGTTTTACCTGCAAAGTCCCATTTGCTTGACATGAGATGTACTAGTGTGTTCTAGGGGTTAGCATGTGGGCACCTGCAGGTGTCTGCCCTGCCCACCTCTTAGCACCACAGGGACAGCCCTCCCCTTGCCTGGGGGGCCAGAGCTATCTCAGTGGGGACCACCAACATCTGGAGCTTCTCCAGTGCTCCTGTCCCAGCACCCCAGCTAGTAAATTAACATGTCATACACATCCCGAGGGCATGGTGAGAGTTACTGAGGCCATTAGACAGGAGGCAGGAGTGTAGGTTCCTGTCGTATCTTTTCTCACTTTACCTGTCTCTCCCCTTTAAAAACTGGGCGAGTCTCGAAAATGACTGCCAATTGCCCTGTAACATCTGTTCACATACAAACCTGTGTTGGTAGAGATAATAACGTCTCGGGTAAGTGGGATGTAGCCATTGACTGTACAAGTTAATTATTTTCCATCCCAAGTTGGTAAATGAATCTGAAATAGATGAGGTTCATGTAAAGTGCACAGCAACACTGATTTACAGTTTTGATCCAGGACTGAACAGCTTCCCTTTTACTATATTATAAAGAGAACTAAACTGTTTGGACCTCCCATCAGTTTTCGTGTGTCCTGCTGTTCACTCGAGGAAGGGTTGATCGGGAAACCAGAGACCTTAGCGAGACACACATATACCACGGATAAATTAATCCTACACAGTTTCAGGGGCTAGCTGCTATGTCAGTGAACACATTTTAGGGGTCCAGTGGCCATACTGTGATGGTGTCCCTTCAAATCAGAAATCAAATCACTCTGTCTTGCATCTTGTCCCCTTTGTGCTTCACAAGCATCTGAAATAGTCTTCAGATATTAAAATAGAAATTAGTGAACATTATGATTAGTCCTATGATGATAAAGTCGAAGAGCTAGATGAAATAGACAATTTCCATTACAGATGCAAACGATCAAAACTTGACTCAAAAAGAAAGTAAAATTCTAAAGAAGCCTATCTCACTTAAAGAAATTTAACTTATCATTGCATTCCTGATGCAGATAGAGTTCTCAGCAGTGCTGACATCTAGAAGATGAATGGGGATTAATGATGTTCCCATACTGTGCACCCTTCCCTCGGTATTTAATGAGGGAGGCACTGCCCGAGCCCCCAGAGCACACAAAGACATAGACTTAGTCTCCATCCAGAGCACCCCACTTCGGGGAGTTAAACACAGGGCTTATTTCTTCACAGTTCTGCAGCATGTGTAGGATCGCAGGATTGGCTGTGTCATGGTAGAAAAGGGCCTTCGTTACGCCTTGGCTTCGGGTCATCCTAGGTCTGCAGGGACAGCACTTCAGAAGTTTGCTCTGTGTCTAAAGTCCTCTCTTCTTAGAGTGGTGCCACTGAGCCAAGATTGGAGCCTCCCAAACAATGGCATCTTTTTTTTTTTTTTTGAGACAGGGTCTCGCTTTGTCGTTCAGGTTGGCCCTGAGTTCACTACGTAGCCCAGGCAAGCCTGGAACTCAGCAATCCTCCTGCCTCTGCCTCCCGAGTGCTGAGATGACAGGCGTGAGCCGCCATGCCCGGCACTGTGGTATGTGGTATTGATTGCTGGTGGGTGTGAGTCACCACACCCAGCATTGTATGTGGTTACCGGGGATCGAACTCAGGACCTTGTGCTTGCGAGGCAGGCGCCGGAACCACTGAGCTAAATCTCCTGCTCCCAGACAACATCATCTTTCCCAAAGCCTTTGTCTTCCATCAGTTACATTCACAGGTAAATGGGGTTAGAAGACAGTAGAGTATCTTCTGGGTTGAATTTAAGTCATACTAGGTATCACTGGGAGAGGTTTTACATGTGAATAACTCTTATCTGGGAAGTATTTTATAACACAGAAGTATGTAAAATACACAGTTATTTAAAACTACAGTTTATCATAAGCAAGTTGTGTTTATTCAGTAAAAGAAATCTGGTTGAATACGTGAAAGGCAATCTGAGTGATTCACCATATCAATTGAAAATAGAAAACTATTTGTTGGTCTCAAAAGACACAAAAATAATTTGATAAATTCAACATTCATTTATGATTAAAGACTGTCAGCAAACAAGAAGTAGGAGGGGAAGTATAGTGAGCATTATACTCAGTGGCAGAAGAGTAAATACGGTATCAGAGTTTCTAGAGAAGTGATGGTCATTTCTATCACCTCTTCACATTAACCTAGAGACATCTATGTAAAAGGCAGGAAAAAAACTGTCTGCTTATTTAAAAACGGACATAAATATCTTGATTTTCATAAATAATGAACATGTAAAATGTCATAAATTTTTTTTTTTTTGAGACAGGGTCTCGCTTTGTACTTCAGGCTGGCTCTGAGCTCACTATGTAGTCTAGGCAAGCCTGGAACTCAGCAATCCTCCTGCCTCTGCCTCCCGAGTGCTGGGATGACAGGTGTGAGCCACCACGCCCGGCAATGTCATAAATATTTTTTAAAAACTACTAAAACTGAGTTTCTCAAAGTTGTTGGATATCAAGTCAGTATACAAAATCAAGAGTATTAGTATATACTATCAAAGAATAAAAGGCAGTTGAAATAAAAATAAAATTTAAATAGCTTTAGAAAGGAACTATTTGAACTTAAGTGTAAATAAAGTATGGGCTATTCTTACATCAATAAAAAACAGCCTGGCACATAGTCAGTGGTGCCACATCTGCCCCACAAGCTAAATGTCCTGCGTTTGATCTCTAGTAAACACACACAAAGAAAACATTGATGAGGGAAGTTAAATGACCTAAATAAATGGAATTATTCAAAATCATGGATTGTAAATCTGAATATATGAAGATGTCACTTCTCTCCAAATTTATCTACAGGTTAAATATGTTTGTAAATATATAATAATACAGTGTTACTTTGGTTCTTGAGTTGACAGAACTGTATTCTATGTATTTATACTTATGCATACATTTTATAAATATGTATACTAACTGACAAACTAAAATTTCTTAAAATTTCTTTACATGGAGATGTAGATAGACTAGAATGAATAACTAAGAGAATTTTGAAAAACTGTAAGAATATGTATTACAAACATGCACTAAGAAATTTTAAAAATTAAGGAATATATACAGGTCAAAAACTTTAATAAAAATAACAGAATAAAATGTAACACTCCAAAAATTATAATACTTCTCTTAAATTTCCCTGGAAGTTACACCAACTAAAACAGAATAATATGAACTTAAGAGCAAACCCATAAATCAGTGGATAGTGTTCAGAGATCGTCTCGTCCCTGGGTGAGCTGGCCTCCAGCCATGGCCACATCAGTCACCATGCAAAGGGACCTTCCAAGTGAAGGGTGCGGAAGTACGGATGGCTGCATGGGACAAAAAATCTCAGCTGTCCTCTCCAATCACATCAGAATCAAGTCAACGTGGATCTTATATCTGAATATAACAGCTAAAATTATAAACTTTAGGAGAAATCACAAGAGAAATTCCTCATGACTTCAGGGAATTCAAAGAAATTTTAGGGATGAAATACAATTAGTCATAAAGAAAAATGAACGAATTGGACGTCATGAAAATTAGGAGCTTCTGAACAGATAAGTTGCCCTTGGGGAGAAAAGGAGTCCAACAAATACTTCTACCAAGTGCTTTCCTCACAGCATGTACACAGGACAGTCAAAAGCATGGTGAATGTTTGCATTTTCAAAAAGTTTATTACAGTGAAACACAGTGACATTCATTTCTCTCAAAATCCTCCCCCTCGCGTCAAACACGCTTGTCCCATTGTTCTGCAGTGGGATTGCACTTCTGCAGTCCTCTTTCAAGAGGGTCTGTAGGTGACGGGATCAGAAATGTGGTGAATTCTGCTGCTGATGGGAAGGCCGCTCATAAAAACGTTACAGTGTGCCCTCCCCCGCATCACTCCCCGTGGGACTGCTGGCCCTTTCCCAAAGTCAAAATAACCATGAAAGTAAATGTTCTGAATTGATTCAAGACAGAGAGATAGTCATGAAATCGCAACTAAGGACACTTATGAAAGAACATTTGCAGAACTGCTTCAGGAAGGGGAAAGGATGATGGAACAAATGGGTTCAAAGTGGGGGGAGGGGTTGAGGAGGATACATAGCAATGTATCTTTCACAGTGAGAAAAGTTTTTGAATTTAAAATGGAAACACACCATGTTTTCAGTCATACCTAGTCAGGAAGTCTTAAAATTCCATGAAAATAATGACGGGGAAGATATTTGAATGGTCACTTTAAAATATGCCAAGTATCTAACAAGTCTAGGAAAAGGTAGCGGCCCTCATAGGAAATAAACACAACTGAAACATCATGAGTTACCTGGGTGGAAACTCTTTTCTCCTTGTGTGGAGAACTCGCTTCTGAAGACTCAACTTACAGTATCACTGGACTCTAAGAGACGTATGAACTACTGTTAACTTGGTAACATGGATGAAGCCACAATGTGCTGAGTCCAAAGGGCCACACCAGTCAGCACATATTTTAGCTTTCATTGTGAAAGACAGAAAGACAGCCGTGGAGTGCTGAGACAAAGCAGCCCCGGTGTCGGAGGAGCACAGCGGGGATAGAGCAGACACCAGGCCACCTAGAGCCCCGGCAAAATGTGAAGGCGATAATCGTATTTTATATCTCTTATTTGGGTGGTTACTTCTACATACGAACATCAACATGTACACTTAGATGGCTTCACTTTAGTATATGTGCTGCCGAAGCGAGCACAGGCTTCACTTTATTTAAACTATACCTAAGTAAGGTTTATTTTTTTTAGAAAATAAAACTTAGAGACCTATAATCAAGTCAAGTGGGTGAAGAGAAGTGGTCAGGGCTGTCCCTTCCGTTTGTTATTCTGGTCATACTTAAAGGTGCTTTTCTGACAAGATCAGGGGCGTCCAGGGTGGTACAACGGCGGATGAATATTCTTCTGTTACGTCCAAGTACGTTCCCAACCCCCTGTGATTCATGCAGAGACTCGAGGAAGTAACATTCATGTCGTGCAAACTCGTGAGCAGGTTGAACTTGCCGGGCTCCATCACCTTAGCAGCTCAGCTTCCGGCCGTGAGCGCGTGAACGTAATTGTCCCCTTAGGAGCCTGGAGCGCTAGGGGGCAGCAGAGGGCTCGGTGCAGGTGGCTGGACACTGGCATCGAAGGCCCTGTTGGGAAGACCCCGTGGGCCCTCGCACCCTGGGCTGAGCAGACAGCTCTTCCAGGGCCCTGCGGACGTTCTCCTTCTGGGAACCACTTCACTTTCGGTGTTTTTCCTCTCATCTTTACTTCCTCTGCTCCAGGGTGCCCGAGCATGCTGGGTAGGTGCCACACCGGCCAAGGAAGCAGTTCCTCTTTTCTCACTTGATTACAGCTCTCACTTTTCATGGAAGTGGTTTCCCTCTCTCTGAAGGGCAGCTCGTGTGGAAGGGGCTCTCCCGGGGTCGCACCAGGTATTTCGAAAGAACCATCTCTGGGTCGTTTCTCTGAGTCATATTCATTTCTGATACCGATTCTTACGCATGCACATGGCTCCTCTTCCAAACTGAGGGACCTGACTCAGTTCTTCTCTTCTTCGAGTGCCCCACTTCCTGTTCGTCTTTCTTACCCTGTGTTCTTGAGCGCTAGAGTACACCTCACCCATCTCCTTGCCGTGCTTGCAGTGCTGGGGCCCAAGGCATGGCCTTGCCTGTCCTTCTTCAGTTTCTTCGGTTGGGCTCCCATCAGGGCTTTTGCAAACCCTCTGAAGAGTCTGACGGCCCTGGAAACAGCTCTGCTACCTCCTAAATGTGTTCCTTAGCCAGGTCCACACAGCACCTGCTCTTCTCACTTCTTACAGATCACAAGTGGTCTCCAGCACAAAGTCAGCAAATAACTGACCAATGGGAGAAATATCTTCTTTTGACATTTGACCTACCGCCTACTGAAAGTGCTGGGATCAGCTGTCACCTGGTCTGAGCGTCCATCTCCTTCTCCTCATACCGTATCATCACTCTTCATTTCTTTGCAGAGACAGCCAGCTTCCCTGCCTCATTTCATTACTTGCTAAGGAACTTTGATTTTGCCTGGAGTCTCCTGTGGTTTTAGTCCATTTGTGTTGTTTTAATAAGATACCCAACATGGGGTGACTTATACAGATTTCTTTTTGGTTCTGGAAGTTCAGAAGTCCAAGGTCAAGGGCTGCTGTCTTAGGGTAGCTCCCATGGTGAGGCCAGGAGGACAGAGGGGCCTGTGTGCGATGGAGCCTCTGTTTCAGGTTGTTCACCCCACTCCGAAGGGTGGTGCTGTCATGACCCAATCGCTCCTGGAACTTCCCCCTTCTAATGTCATCACCATGGTGATTATATTTTTAAAAACAAGCCAATACAGTTCTATTTCAGTCTTTACTCTCTTAGTTATTTCTTTGTTGCTTGAACAAAATATATGACACCACAACTTACAGGAGGAAAGGCTTATTTTATTTCAGCTCACAATTTCAGTCCATGAGGTTTGAGTCCATAGTTGCCCGGCTCCAAGGTAGAGGGGCATGGCAGGGGGGCATCACAGAGCAGAAACAGTCCCTGGCAGGGAAGGCAGGAAGGAACAGCCCTGCTTTCCCTCTTTCCCAGGCTTCACCACCTATTGGTCAGTATCATCCACACCCAGCATGGGGCTGCCATTGTTCCCAGAACTGTGCTCAACTAATTTAGTTATCATGTCCTTAATCCCTGTCACATACACTGGGTCCAGTCACCCCCAAAAAGCTCCACCAATGGGCACATGAGGCTTTGGAGGGACATCTAGATACAAGCCTTAATATTTGCTAAAGGCTTTACTATACTCATTAAAAATATCTCAAAAGTGCAAAATATCAGAAAGCTAATCAGTGCTATTAATTTTTCCACACAAATAACTTCTTACCCAAATAAGCAACACTAGTCCTAGTGCTGAGAATGTACACAGTTATGCCCTATGAAGTTGAAAGACAGGCTTGTGCTGATACAGATGAAGAGATTGTGCATAATACAAATGAAGCAATACAAATAACATATAAGTAAATAAAGGATTTGAAGCAAGGTTATTGTCCTGTGTAATATACAGCCTTCATAATACCACAGATGGGTGTGGTATACACATCTGTACTCGCAGTACTTGGGAGACTGAGGCAGGAGGATTGCTGTGGATTCAGATCCACATAATGAGTTCAAGGGCAGCCTGAGCTACGGAGCAAGACCCTGCCTCAAAACAACAAACAAACAAACCAGTAAACCACAGCTCGATGAGTTAGATAGAAAGCATTTGTATAGTTACCTTTCCTTAGCACCAGGAAGGAAACATTTTTGTTGTTCTTCTTCTTACTTTCTTAAGAGACAGGGTCTTGATATATACCTCAGGCTGGGCTTGAACTCACCATGTACCCTAGAGTGGCCTTGAACTTGCAGGGGTCTTCCCGCTTCAACCACCTGAGTGCTGAGATCACAGGCATGTGCGACTATATCTGGCAAAAATCGTTCTTAGTACAGTGGGTCATACAGCCGTCAAGGTCAGCTTTTCTAATGTTGGGATTCATGATTGTTTTTCTTTTGCCTTATTTGTCGATAGTACTTATTCTACTAAGATGTAAATGTAGCAGTGAAGAAAACAGTGCGACAAGTCTACCCTTAATGCGCGAGGTCACCCTTATCAGAGCATACACAGTAGAGTATGTCTTCCATGTACCCGATGAAGCTTTAATATGCATTTTGGAGGGGATACACAAGCGAGACCATAGCATCTATCTTTCATGGATTTGTTACAAAGTCTGAAGACTTCCCACGGGAAGTCTCTCTAAGGAGATTATTGGTTCAGATGTCAGAGTTGACCCCTGAGTCCTTTTATGTCAGACCAGCAAAACTCCTTCCATCTAAAAGGACCACTGTTACAGCGAAGTTTTGAGATTAGTTAGCTAACATTTTGTGTTCTCATATGCAAATTTCTTAATCCTCAATCTGTAGACAAAACTCACGGTGACAGCAGAGTTCCTGAGACATCCTGGGAGTTCCGTAGTATTTGTTGAGTTGCCGTTGGATGTTTTCTCCATGTTTAATATGCTGCGTCTACTGTCGTGAAAGGAGCTGCCCTGAGTCTAATTCGATACGTTTGTAATGAGCGATGTTACACGGAGAAAATTATAACGAACACTTGATCTTTTCTATCACGCGTGTTTCTCCGGAGAGGTGATAGTCTCTTAGCCTGATTTCCGCAGGAAGCAGAGCCAAAACTAAAGGCTAATGCACTGATGTTTTGTAAGGCTGCCAATTCCAGGGAGTAGGAGCAGGAACGAAAAGCGTAGCTCAGATGGGGTAGAGCTACCACGGCGGTGCTGAGGAAAGGCCTGTTACTGCCTCTCTGGGCCTTTGCCGGGAACCAAAGGAGACAGCGGAAATGCCGTGTCCGCGGACTCTCCCAAGCCTTTGGGAAGGGCTTCACGCGCTCACGGCCTCCTGCTTCCAGGGTGCGCGTGCTGGGTACGGAAGCCAGTCGGAGCCTCCTGGCATCACTAGCAAGGCAGCCCCGGGCCGGGCGGGGACCCACAGGAGGAGCGTCTGGCTACCGCTCTGTAGATTTGGCCAGAACACGGTGCGAGCTGAGGAGAGTGTGGGGCGAGGATCGGGGCCGCCAGGGGTCTTCGTTTGCTCCTGCGATGTGCCCGGCGCCCGGAGACGTCTCCTCCCTCGGCCCTGCCCGATTTCCCGCTGGGACCCTGCGGGCGGGACTGCTGCGGTCCAGGGCGGCGGAGGAGCGTGCTCTGAGGCGGACGGGAGCCTGCGCGCCTCAGTGGGCAGGGAAGACGTCGGAGCGGCTTCCTTCCCCACTCACCACTTCCTGCGGAGTCACCCTGACGGAGAAACTGAGTCACGGCAGAGCTCTCCCGCACGCGGGGCTGCCCAGCGCACGGCCGGCGGTGGCCAGAGCGGCGGGGCGAGGCTGACCGCATCACCGTGACTGCAGAGGGGCCCTGAGGCTGGGCGGGCTCTTCTGCGGGGATGAAAGTGCACCGGGAATATGTCGCAGACATAAATCTGTCTTTATGAGGCAAGATGGGTGGCGACTGTCTTTAAAAATCCTCAGATTTGCCGGGCGTGGTGGCTCACGCCTGTCATCCCAGCCCTCGGGAGGCAGAGGCAGGAGGATTGCTGAGTTTGAGGCTTGCCTGGGCTACATAGAGAGCTCGGGGCCAGCCTGGACTACAAAGCGAGACCCTGTCTCAGAAAAAAAAATCCTCAGGTTTCACTCGTAGGTATGAAGAGAGACAGCTTTTGAATTATCTCACTTTTAGGAAGAAAAATTAGGAAGGGAAAAATAAAGAGGGACATTAGTTTTGCACCCGCCCTCATTTTATCAAGGGTCTGGAACCCGCAGGGCTCCCCTTCTTGGGGTGCTCGGCTCCAGCCCAAATCAGCGAGCGGTTTATTCCAGGAAACGCACGCCGCCCTGGTGCGCTTGTGCAAACGGAGGCACCTATACAAGTTCACGCAGCGTTTTACCCTGTGAAATCTCTGTCTTTAACAGAGGCAAGAAAAAAAGAGGATAATCTCACACAGTCCTTTATGAAACTGAGAAGAAGAATTAACCTTAGCAGCGGTCCTAGTTCCCAAATGAAATTTCATGCTTACATTCTAACAAATTAGGGAAATTATACATTTTTCTCATTCACAGGCAATTACTGAATTATGAATGTGATTTTTCTCCTTATGGACAGATTAATGTAAATTCAGAGGAAAATCGCACAATTTGAGGGGGTGAGGGAGGGGGGCAACATGTGTGAAGAGAGGTTGGAAGAGCCGGGAACTTCCCAATATGGAGAAAGGGAGGCCGAGGGAGCGGAGGCTCCAGAAAACATGTTCAGGGCCGTTGCCAGGAGCCCAGGGACCAATTCTCGTTAGCCGATGAGAGCAGAACAGGAAGCAGCGAGCTTAATCTGCAGCATGGAAACTGAAGTGAAATACAAAAAGGAATTTTTTTTTTTTTTTGCTTTTTTGGAGACAGGGTCTCGCTTTGTAGTTCAGGCCGGCCCTGAGCTCACTATGGTGCCCAGGCAAGCCGCCGCGAACTCAGCAATCCTCCTGTCTCTGCCTCCCGAGTGCTGGGATGACAGGCGTGAGCCACCACACCCAGCATTATATGTGGTTACCGGGGAAAGAAATCAGGTCCTTGCGCTTGCAAGGCAGACGCCGGAACCACTGAGCTAACCCTCCGGCCCACCAAAAGGAACTTTTGACCATGAGGATTATGAAGCGGAAGTTCAAATTGTCATGGGAAATAATGATTCACCTTTACTAGTCGTATGCAAAGTAGCACACTTGACGCGTCCGTCAGGGACAGGTTAGGAATAATTAAAGCCAACTTTACCAACATTCTGGGACTATATTAAAAGATCCAAGAGGGAATGCTTCTCAAAATCCTCACCTTGTACTGAAAAAATACACGCAGTAGGAAAGAGGAGCTTTCAAAATGTGGAAGAATAAGATGTTAATTCCACAAATTGTTCATTTTCTGTTGGGTAAAAAACTCAAAATTAACCTCTGTGGAGGAAACGAAGCTAAACACGAAGGCCTTGGGTCACTGATTGGGAACCAAAGGGGTAACACAATTTTAAAAATCTACATGCCCCTCTAAAGGAAACTATTTTGAGCATTCAACGTTGAAGAGGTATATTTTTATAGAATATAAAAATATGACATGGAATAAATATAATATAAATATTCATAGTTTAAATATGATAAACCTTATTTTAAAATATTTTGCTAATTGTGGTACTTTCATCTGCCACTAGCTTATTATTTAAAGCTACAATAACCAGTTGGGCCAGTTTGATGCTTTATAATAATTGTTACTTGTTATAGTGAATAATCTTGATGATTTTAAGGCCCTTGGTTGATTCCTTGTCACATCTGATTAAACCGTTGTTATTTTTACCATGTGCCATGGCCAGAAAAAGCCCTGGTGGCAGGAATGGAGCTGTCAGCCCCACCATTTCTGATTGTTCTCTCTGTCTGCACACTTTCGCTCCCTGATGGCTTGACGGAAGCTTTCTCGGGCTCTGGTCTCTTTCACGAGGCTTATTGCATTGGTTCCGTGTGGTATAATCCACAGAGCCGCTTGACTGACACGTCTGCTCTACACTCCGGTGTTAAATGACAAACTCATTGAGACCTCAGGCCCCGCCTTTCCTCGGGACAGCTGGTGGCCTCCGAATCCACACACTGGGTGACTGTGCCTCCATAAAGACTGATAAGCTTGGTTCTGTTTCCAGGTAAAGAATAGATATAGACTGGTGTTGCTGGAATTGCAGATCTAAAAGCCTTTCACTGCAGATCAATTGAGATTCTAAATGAGCAGGCTTAAAATGCAGTGATGAACTCACAGGAAAAGAAAAGAAATCTCTAAGAATTCTTTCCTTAATATAGTCCAAAAATTTTAAAGAATGTGAATTATAAAAGAGATAGTTTCCAGTAATCATAGAGAGGTTCTAACAAGTTTATTCTCATTCAAAGAATTTCCAGATGATGTATATAGTAAAAAATTTGAAAATAATCCTTATAGATTTGCAGTACAAGAAATAATGGAAAGGAAAGATATTGGTAACGTCTGTGTGACATAATCCACAGAGCTGCTTGATTGACACGTAATTATAAATAATGATGATAATGACTAATGTGTAAGGTTGAGATTAAATACAGAACAAGAAAAATTAAAACTAGACAATAATGGAAAGGCAGTTGGGTTGGAGGCAACTAGAGCTGCAATGTTAAAGCCTTGTAAGGTCATTATTTATTTGGCAAAAAAGAAAATAAAGGTTATTTTTTAAAGTTAAGAACGTAAGGTAAATTTCCAAAAGTAATGACCAAGAATGTATTAATACTAATTTTAATAGATTTTTTGAAGCCATCAAATGAAGGTAAAAGTAAGAAGAAATCAGAATAAAGAAGTGTAACAGAGAGTGACAAAAACAAACAATAATAATACAAATGTATTAGTACTCATGATAAATGCAAGTGAACTAAACTGTTAAACTCACCAATTAAAATAATAACACCTCCAGATTGCACAAAAGGCCAGTTCTGGCAATAGTTGTTTCCCAGAGATTTACCTAAAATATAAACAAAAATAAATATTCTAATGTAAGGGGTAGGAAAATGATATTCCAAATTCTAGCCCTAAAAAAGCTGATACAGAAATAACAATCTCAGACTTTCAAGTCAAAAGTACTATCAAGGATGAAAGCAATGTGTGGAATGATAACATTTTAATTCTCTAGAAAGAATGAACAACTCTAAACTTGTGTCCACCTGAGGAAACTGTCTTAAATAAAGCAAGATGCGAGGTGTACAGTGGTTCCTCAGTTCGCAAATGCTTTTGTCTGCAAACAAGCATTTGGCAAAGTTTTGCTTCCATTTGCAAACTCCATATCCATTGAAGACCAAGACCATGGCCATGTCTCTTGCGCAAGTACAGAAGTGCCCATTTTTTGCAAAAGCATAGAATGGATTAAATTCACAGACCAAAGTATCACTGTGCATTTTTTCATTTTGTTTTATCTGCTTAAGGCAGTTTCATCAGGTGGGTACTGGTTTAGAATTGCTAATTGTTCCCACTGCAGAAGAAATTCAAATCCACCTCTCAATTCAATGGGATTTAGCTAATCTGAACACCACAATCAAGAAGCCTTTCTAGCAAACATTAAAGAACTCTGTGCTCAACAATTATAGAATATTTATTCTTTGCGAGGCGCTCTAAAAAGTGTACAGACTTCCAGTGACACATTCTGTGGACAGAAGGCAGTGAAATTGATGTAAAAGTTAGACGATCTTTCAAACATTTAGGGAAGTGATTATAAATAGCACACACATCTAAGAGGGATCTTGGTAAAACTGTGAGAACACTTGGCACTAGATAGTTACTAAAGTACTTGTGCCAGACTGTCACCCACAGCCCTCCAAGAAGCCGGACCCACAGAAGTAGACCCCCTCGTGGTGACGGGGGGATCATGTTTGCAGGGGGAGAGCTGCACAGCTCACACCTGGGAAAAGAGGAAAAACGGGAAGATACACGCAAGGGAGGCTTCAGATCATTCTGCAGCCCCAGAGTCCCCAAGCCCGGGAGCCTCGCAGCCCACAGAGCTGTGCCCAGCCACGGCCCATGAGTCCATGTCTGGAGCTGAAGGTGGCACTGGAAGAACAGGAAACGAATGTACCCGGCCAGTGGAGAGGACCAGGGAAGACTTCCTCCTCCTTCCCCTTTTCACTCCGTCTAGGCCGCAAGCCTATTGGTTGGTGCCGCCGCCCGCCTCAGGGCTGAGTCTTTCCTGCTCAGCACGGGCCTCCCTGTCCGTGGCCCACAGGACGCCCCCGGCTTACTGTCCTGAGAGGTGTTTGTCCTCAAGTCAGCTGACATACTGCAGTTAACCATCGCCCAGTTACTTCTAACAGCCCTGCCTGCCGGGTGACAGCGAGCTCCACGGTTGGGCCTCAGCAGTCCTCCTGTGGGGTGGGTGGGGTGGGTAACGGGAATCTTTCTTGGGGCTACACACGTGGCCTCAGCGACTCACGTGGGGCTTTCCATTTGTCCACCCGCGACTTCGGACTGCGTGTCTCTGAAGTGCGGTTGGAAACCACAGTGCAGTAAATCAAACGGCTGAGGGACAAGTGCGGTCGTTTCGGGCACTGAGCCAGCGTGGCCGGCCTTCCCTGGCCACTGCAGGGAATTCCTGGAGTCCAGCTTCTGAGGCTTCTGGCAGAGGGCGATGCTTTCTCCCAGAATTCCCTGCTTCCCTCCGGCTTTGCAGAAGGGCAGTCCCTTCGCTGGTACAGCGCCCTCTCCCGGTGGTGCCTCCCAGGGTTCCTCACGATGCTGGTGCAACTCCGGGTCAGTGGGAAGGGGGAAGGCGTATCTCGCTTCATTACACTCTCTGAAGGGTCCCAAAAGCTCTGGGCTGGTTGCATCGGGCAGGAGGTCCTGGAGGGGACAGGGGTCTTCAGTGACTTCCTGTCTCCCCCTGGGTATCTCCAAGGTGCCTCACATCCACTCTGGCAAAAATAGGGAAGTGGGATGAGACTGTCTCAGAGCCGAAGGCCCCAGCGGAGAAGGAGGAGCTCAGAAGCAATGGTGCAAAGCAGTTTTACTGACTCGTGCGAATTCAGGGGAATCAGCTACCTGGCAACAAGAGGGTGCCGTAAGGCAGGGGGAGTTGCTCGGAACTTCCCAGCGCTCAGGGGACCAGCATACTCATAGGTGTTAGCTGGTTCCTAAAAACACCCGTTTCGCTGACCGGCATAATCTAAGCCAGTCAGGGGCTCAGCCTTTCTTTCTGGGTCAAGGAGCAACGGGGGCAGGTGCATGATGGGTCCATATAGTCACTTCACAGGGCTCCCTCAGGTACACAGCGTGTGATATGGGCTGCCCAGGTCCCGGCCCACGTCGTCCCTGTAGGCCCCTCCGACTGGCCCTACATCACTGCTTTCCACGCCACACGGTGCTCATAGTTAGGAGGCGGCTGCAGTTCTTACTTAACAGTCCTTTGGGCTTCGCGGAGCTCAGTAACCTTTGGGATCTGGACCAGGAGACAAAGCAGGGTGCAGAAATCACAGTTTCCTCTTCCGCATCCGCTACAGCGCTTTCTTAGGGGCACAGACTCCCTGGTCTTAGGGCGCTCAGGGATCCTTGTGAAAACATGTGTCTTGTGAACTTAGCACGCCAGTTCACCAGATGTAAGTGTGTCAGAATCTCGCTTAGGTTTTTCCCTTACTTTTTTTCCCATCCTTCCTGACTTCTCTTTATCTTCATCTTCCTATCACCAGATATATTTCATATATTTCTGAGAAATCATCATCATATCTAAAATAAAGAAAATATTTAACTTACGAACAGTGATTAGAAAATAGTGAACCCAGGTATTTTTCAGAAATATCATTTTAAAATATTTTTGTTATAAGAAGACAAGTTAGGCTGTAAATAAGGGAAATCTAAATTCATTCATTTAATTTCTCCAGGCTTTCCTACTTTAGAGCCACTAAAATCTATTCTAGCCCATGTGCTCAATGGGAAAGAAAAAAAAATCAATAAATGTTAATGCGATCCGCACTCCCTGGCTGAAAGGAGAAATGCAAGTGTTCAAAGTGTTTCCTGCGTCTCCTGCTCTGTCTTCAGGGAGGGCAGATCACCCACGGGAGGCCGTGGCAGTGCCTCTGGGGACGCGTGGGGCAGGAGCCCTCGGGTGCCACCAGAAATGTCTCCTAGCATCATTGTCCCCAGAGACCTTGAGCACATTTCAAGCAGCAGGGCAGGAAGAGACAAGAGGAGAAATTATTAATGCTTTGTTTATTTCCTCACTGTTTTGTGGTCCTTCTCTGTTCACCTCTCCTGGTTTTCAGATCTAATTCGTTTCCATGCAGATCACATTGTTTTATTCCGTTAGGAGTTAAAACATGAATACGGACAGTTTCTGTCTCCAGTATCTCAGAATTCATTGGAAGAGAATTTCTAGTCATTTGTCCAGCAAGACTGAATTGGAGGCAGTGACTTAAGAGATGACATAATTTTTCAGAGTGTGATTCGTGTGACAGCTTCATGGTGCCTAGAGGAGGGTGGACGTTCATGGTAAAGGTGACACGGAGGGCCCTATTTGAAAGTCACCATTTCCAGTAAATGGGGTTTAGGAGAAGAGAGGAGGAAAGATGGTCTAAATAAAGCACACAGCTTTAGAAAACCAGATATGTGAAGAACTAAGGTTGCAGGTAGCACCATCAGGGACAAGCAAGAGGGGTATGGTGTGCCGGTCACCGAAGGAGCCGCCCTGCTGAGCCCAGTGACTGTGGCCAGAACTCGAGCCCTGCCCCGCCTGCCTTCCTGCTCACTGACCAGAGAGGGCGCGCTGCACCCGCTGGCTCTGGGGATCGTCCGGGCAGCGCAGGGCGCGGCCTTGTCTGTTAAGGGCCTTAGTGCTTCTACAGACTGAGAACACGGAAGGCGAATCCCAAGAGCATCCAGACTAGCAGGATCTGAGCAAACACTACAGTGACTCCTTCCCTATCATTTAAAAATAAAGTGAGCAGGTTGTGGGGTGGGCAGGGATATGGGTAAAAATGAGAATTAACTTGTGTCATGTACTGGTACAAGTTCCTCAGTGTGGAGTGTGATTGTGAACTGTATGTAAAATGTACCAATAAAGAATTCAATTGAGCCGGGCGTGGTGGCTCACGCCTGTCATCCCAGCACTCGGGAGGCAGAGGCAGGAGGATTGCTGAGTTCGAGGCTTGCCTGGGCTACATAGTGAGCTCAGGGCCAGCCTGAACTACAAAGCGAGACCCTGTCTCAAAAAAAAAAAAAAAAAGAATTCAATTAAAAAAAAATAAAGTGAGCAATGTCAATGATAACAAATACGAAAGCTTAGATAAAAGAGAAAATAGAAGAAAACTGACCTAAGAACTAGAATGTCAAATAACTCTATAGCATAGAAATTAAAGTAGTGTTTCAAAATCTTCCCACCAAAGAAGCATCAAGTCCAGCTAACCAAGTGAGTTCTACAAAATATTTATGATCTTTCTAAATATATAAAAATTCTAGAAAATATAGAATGTGAAGACATTTTTACCTCATTTTAGATGAATGTATGTTGCATATATATTTATATATAAATATTAACAATACTTATATTTATTTATGAATAATACTATACTTTTCTTACAAATACATGCAAATATGCAGTATATATAAACTTTAGTACCCAAAGCAGACAAAGAATAGGGTGGAAAAACGCACAGTTATCTGAGTTGTAAACACAGATGTCGAAATACCACCACCCAGAGGTGTGTCTCATTAGCATAAGTAAAATCTCACCCGGAAATTTCACAGAGCATAATGAGTTTTGAAACTCACAAACAATATATTGTTTGCAATGTGTGTATTTATGGAGGAAAATGTGCAGTTCACAGGCGTCTGTCTGGAAGGGAGAGGCAGGAAATCCTGAAGGGCACCTGGTGGTGTTCTCGGTCGTCTTCTCCATCTTAAGTTTGTTGCTCACTATTTGATGACTTGAATCAATCTCTCTCTGGCTCTCTCTCTTTTTTCCTTCTTTCTTTCTCCTCCCTCTTTTTCTCTCTTTCTTTCTTGTACTGGGAATTGAATCCAGGACCCTTGCACCAGGCAGTATTTGCAGGCTCTTTATTTCTTATTCTGAGACAATATCTGGCTAAGTTACTAAGTTGCCCAGGCTTGGCTTGAACTTGTGATCTCCCTGCCTCAGCCTCCTAGAATGCTAGGATTACAGGACTATGTTACTGCACCTGGATTGAAATTAATTTTTGTAGGATTAAGAACATTTAGAGTGGGAAGGCTCTGTGAAATATACAAATCTTTTTTTTTTTTGAGACAGGGTCTCGCCTTGTAGTTCAGGCTGGCCCTGAACTCACTATGTAGCCCAAGCAAGCCTGGAACTCAGCAATCCTCCTGCCTCTGCCTCCTGAGTGCTGGGATGACAGGCGTGAGCCACCACTCCCATTACTGTGGTGTGTGGTATTGATGGCTGGTGGGCGTGAGTCTCCATGCCCAGCATTGTATGTGGTTACCAGGGATCGAACTCAGGACCTTGCGCTTGCGAGGCAGGCGCCAGAACCACTGAGCTAAATCTCCGGCCCGAGAAAAAAAATTTTTTAAAGAATACTGATGTTTCTAAAGCCCGAGTTTCTGATTGTGAAACTAATTCCGAAACGTGCATGGCATGTGTGAGCCTTGCTTCCCTCCCTGCTCTTTCCGGGGCTTCCGTGGTGTGTTTAGCTTCATTTCCTGCCATATGGAGAAGATTTTAGGGAACTTGCACCCCACTGAAGCAAGCTTTAATTTATTTAATGTATCCTGGGTCTGTTTGGGTTTTCACCACCCAGAATCACGGTGGAAACGTCTTGAGAAGTGCTCAGTTCAGGTCGGCCCTGCCGTCCCACTGCGGGGTAACCTTGTCCTTTGTAGATCAAGCTAATGTTTGTCCCATCACTTTAACTCAGATACATTGATAATCACAGTTAACCTTAAAAACAAAACTATGAATCAGATACAACTGGAGGTACTCAAGGTGCGCTGTGTGTACTGTGAAATATGTGTAACAACGATCTTTTGCACAGATGAGGACATGCCTATGACGGACCAACAGTCCATGGCTGGGTTTTATTTTTGACTTGAAAATTGAAGGGTCTTCCGGATGAGGCGGCTAATTTGGCTGCTGGCTCGCTCTTTATACCCAGCGCCGGAGACACAAGGAAGAGGAGAAGACAGCGTCTCAGAAGTAACCAAAACCCAAGAGAAACCGCAGGAAGACACAAAGCAATTAGAGGGAGGAGGGTCGTGCCCTGTGCAGGCCTGGGAGGACCTCCTGGAGAGGCCTCCCCATCTCCCCTGTTTCCGGGACCGTCTCCCCTCCGTCATCACCACGGAGCACACGGCAGTGCCCGGCTTCAGCCAGAGTGGCAGTGACTTCGGCCGTCTGCCCCGAGGACGGTGGGAAAGCGGCAGGTGGAGAAGAGCAGGGCTGGGCCGGGGGCAGAGGCCGCAGGGCGGCAGTGCCAGGGGTCGGCGGAGTCCAGATCACACGCCCACAGGTCCTGCGCCTCCGCTCGCGGAAGTCCACCCCTCCTTAGACAGGAAGGGAAGCCAGTCCGAGGACGGCATCTTGCAGACCTCCTTGAGTTAAAGTGCTGCTTGCTGCTGCCCCGGGAAACCCGCACTTGCGAGAGAAAATATTGTGACATTTCAAGAATGCAACATTGATACTCAAAGACAATGGAATTAAAAGATCAGGCCGGGAGTGGGGGCTCACGCCTGTCATCCCAACACTCGGGAGGCAGAGGCAGGAGGATGGCTGAGTTCGAGGCTTGCCTGGGCTACATAGTGAGTTCAGGGCCAGCCTGAACTACAAAGCGAGACCCTGTCTCAAAAAAAAAAAAATCAGGCTAATTCTGAATCTCAACTAAGGTGAACAGATATTCACCAATATATAGAGCAAGTTATGGGTACACAGAACAGGAATAAGTCAGAGAAGGATTAAATGGAAATACTATGACTTAGAGATATCTTAAAGAACTCAATAAACAGAAAAAATGGGTAAGCTCAATGTTGTAAAATGGATATCAAAGAGTCACAGAAGGAAATAGTCAGAGGAAAAAATATAGAAATATATTAAGGATTAATTGAGAAATGGAAGGGCTAGGGATTTAGCTCAAGTGATACCATGCCAACTTTGGACACACAGGGCCTGGGTTTGATCCCCGGTACCACAAAAAAAAAAAAAAAAAAAAAAAAAAAAAAAAAAAAAAAAAAAAAAAAAAAAAAAAAAAAAAAAAAAAAAAAAAAAAAAAAAAAAAAAAAAAAAAAAAAAAAAAAAAAGGAAGTTAAGAAAAATTTAAAATGAAGAAATGCCAAAATATATAAAATAGGACTAAAGGGGAAAAAAGAAAATAGTGAGAAAATATGTGAAATATAAAGATTGAAGGAAGTTATATATATTATATATGTAAATATATATATAATATATATATATTTTGCTTCAGAAAATATAAAAAACAAAAAGTAATTGAGGAATAATTAGCTGAGGAATAAAATTGGGACCTACAATTTTCATGCTCAGTAAAAATGATATTGTAACAGAAGCAGTGTGGTACTGGCCTAAAAATAAGTACAGTGACCAGTGGGCTAGAAGAGAAGACACAGACACAAACCCACTCCACTGCAGCCTCGGATTCTTTCCTGAGGCCAAAGCATACACTGGAGCCAAGACGACCCCTACAGATGGAGCTGGGAAACGGGAATGCAGAGGTAGATGGTAGAAGCCAGGTCCAGCCTCTCACCCGTCTCCTGTTAGGCAGTAACGAGGGGCTCAGGGCGGGGGAGGGAGGGAATAGAGAAGGCAGTTGGGGGTGGATGACACCAAAGTGTGTTACAGGCATGCATAAAACTACCACACTGAAACCCAATACTCTGTGAAACTATGAAGTGCTAGTAGAAAAGACAAAAAATAGAACAGACACAGAATACCCAAAACTGTACAAATAAAAAACATTTTTGAGATTATATTTATGTGTAGCATTCAACATATAAATATATGTATAGTATTAACCGTGTAAGTACATTTCATAAATAGAGCAGTATCTTTACTGTAATAAAATGATACCATACAAGAAAAAATAAGAACAAGTAAACCGATTGAGTGATGCTATAATTTAAAATAATAGTAATCACAATAAAATGTAACTGATAAAAGGTAGAGGCAGACTAAATAAAAATACAATCTAAATTTAAAAAGAAAGGTTTGAAATAGAAAGTTGTGGAAGATTTTTAAAATATATTAAAAACATGGACCAAAAGGTAGATGGAGTAGAAGTTTAAATATGAAGGCAAATAAGGCAGAACGAATTAAGTACTGATAAAAAATAATCTGAAATTAAGAATTAGCAAAGACCAAGATGTGACACTTACATACTTAATATCTTTGCTGTATAAAATAACTTGGAATATTAAAAATAACATCTATAACATAAGCAGAAATAAGCACTGTACTTGGAGAACTTTGTATGACAGAGAGGTTGGTAAGTTAAACAAATATAAAATAAGCCAATGTGGAGAAGACTTAGATGATAGAACTGATAGGATGGAACAGATACGTGAAGTGGAGAGAGCGACATTACACACTGGCGTAGACCTGGAATTCTGAGCAGATGTTAACTGTACAGAATCCTGGGTTTTGTACGGCATCTCCAGACAAGCTGTAACCTGCTTTATTTTCTCAGTGCCACTTGCTTACGCCTTGGTCTTGTTCCTCACTCCTTCCTTCAGAGCCCCTGTCTCCTTTCCCGTGGCCTTTCCTTCCTAGACTCGCATAAGTGGTGATCAGAATAAGTGGTGAAGGTTAAAACTTTATTACCGTAGAAGACGCGTGCCCGGGAGTCCCCCTCAAGGCCCTTCCCCCCGGCTCCGAACACTCGCCCTGTTGTCTGTGGCACGTTCTGAAGCAGCTGTGGAGTCGTCTTTTATGAAGTATGGTCAAAAATACGCTGCGTGCTGTTGCCAAAGGCCACCCGAGGGCCAGGCCAGGCCGTGGGACGTTGCACGGTCCACGTCCGCCCGTCCGCTGAGGCTAGCACTGTGCACCTTGGCGCCGTCCCCAAATCAGATGACTGAAAGGTCAGTGTTTCCAGTGGCTTCGGGACATTGAAGCCAGAGGGCTCTAGAGCTGCTTTGGGGAGTGGTCGGGACCACAGAGGACAACTGGGTCTGAAGGGACGGGACATATTTTGAGGACAATTAGGGGGAATGTGTCTTTTACTGAAAGAAAAATTTAAATTTAAACACCATATTTTTCAACCATACTCAGGAAAAAGATGTCATACTTCTCTTTCTGCCCCTGCTTATTTTGTGTACTGTAGTGATGTACAGTTCCTCCATTTTCCTCTGAGCTTCATGATTTCCTTTCTTGTGACTGAATAATACCCCGTTGTGTGTTAGGCTGCATTTTCTCAATCCATTGATGGCTGTCTAGGCGGATTCCGTAAGCTGGCTCTTGTGAGAGGTACTGGAACAAACTGCAGGGTCAGAAGCAGCTATAAAAATAGAAAACAAGGCAACATATGTAAGTTAGTCTAATACAGACTATGTAAGAACTGTAGGGAGAGAAAAATGTCTAGGAAATGGTATTAATGATACCGGCCCAAAATACCGACCCGTGTTTGTGAGGGGATGACTGGCTGGAGAAATATGCCAATTTCCCTGAACTAACGTGTAGGTTCAACCCAGTTTCAGCCAAAGTTACACAAAAATTGCGAACAGAATATTGGCAAGTTGTGTAGTTTTTTTTTAAAAGAATAAGTTGTCAGAAATTCTGGAAAAGCTCTTAGGAAAGACACGGGAAGGCCTTGCTCTGACACCTATTAACATCCACGAGCAGCTCGGAGCTTGGGACAAAGAAGAAAGGTCAAAACCAGACCTGGTTGGTGTCAGCATTCGGTTTATACCGGGAGCGCCGCCTGAATCAGGAGCGTCAGGACGGACACACGTGACAAGGGCGGCGCGGGAGGCCGGACGGGAAATAAATGGGGGGAGCACTGCAGGGAGAGGCAGGTACAGGCTTCCCCCCGAATGACCACGCTAGTCAGTGAGCGGAGATCTCCGGCTGCTACGGCGCAGCTGCAGGGTTCCGCTCGAGGAAGGAAGCACAGAGGAAGTCAGCAAGGGGGCACGTGGAAGAGATACTTACGTTCGATGGAATATGCGAGGAACACGTCGAGGGATATTCAAAGGAATTATAAGGAATGTCCACTGGCACAGGACAGGATGACCCACGGGAGACTGAAGAATTCTGGGTAAGTTATCAGATGGTGACATACGTGCCACAGTCAAATAGCCCTTGTGATAGTGAATTATGTGGTTCAGCATTTCCCACCCGAGATCTCATCCCCTCCGCCCGCAGCATCTAAGCGCGATGGACGGTGAGAGTTTTTGTGCAGTGACAGGGGATCTTCATTGCTGGAGGAAGCTCAAGACTCCTGAGCCTCTCCAGGAAATGTGCCCGCAATGTCTGCCTGGTGTCTTCCGGGCATAGCATGTCACTTCTCTAGAGACAGTGACCAGGCTTCATGAGTTTCCTCTTCGCTGCTGCATCGTCTCCAATGCCTGCCATAGTGTGCTGCGCACAGGTGAGCATTAAACGTGTTGTTCTGGCGAGTGACTCCATCATCTTCCCTTGACAGTAACTTCTAGGGACCTTGGTTAAGTGGGATCTGTTAATAGAAATCGGGAAGGTTCCCATCTGTGCTTCCCATGTTTTAATTTAATGCCTAAAACCAAATGTCTTCCAGCGCGGCCCCGTGGTATAAAGATACATTCATTTCCAGACCATGTTCTGTCACTGTGCAAGCTGTGCACCTTGTCAGCACCACTTTCCTGCACGGGAAGAGCCGTCTGTAAGTGGCAGCTGTTGACAGTGGTCACGCTGTTCTGTATGCCCTAGCCAGAGATGGCAGCACAGTGTGGCAAACAGCAAAGTCAGTCCCTATGTTGAACTTCTTTTCTAGGCTCTCCTGTCCTTCCGATTTGCGAACACTTTCTTCTATGCAAAATCTTCTGGTTAAGGAGTAAAAAGTCACCAAGGCACAGTGATATTTGGCATTTAATGTTCTTTCTTATACTGAATCTCTGTATTCATGAGTTACAAAATCCCACAGTCAGGTCTACAGCTAAAGAATGATGTTTTCTATCGTTCTCTCTTCCTGGGCCTCGCCTGGCCTTTCCGTGAGGAAAGGAACTGGAGACCATGGTTGCACAGGTAGTTTGCTTTGCTGAGCTTTGAGGGTGATGACTTTCTTGAGTTTCCCAGCTGTTTCCACATAGACACGCGCTGTGTGTCTTTAAACACTGCCCTGGAGGTCTTCTCACCGGCAGTGTGACTTGCCCTGACGGTTTGTTAATCCGGGGTTGCCTTTCCCTCTTCCAGGGTTCTTAGCAAGTTTAAAAAAGGGACTGCTAATGCAACATGACCTCTTTTACTCCCAGGCTTGTCTTAGGAGTGCGGGGGGCTCCGTACAGCGTCCCAGCTGTGCGATCAGAAACACCCCACAGCATAAAGCCAACGACAATTGGAGTAGCTGAGTTGAGGTGACGTCAGGATGGCAGGAGGACTGGGATCCTGGCACATATTCATGGGATTTCCTCCTGCCCTCTGGCCCTGCTGGCAGATACCTCGCCATAGGATGGACCGCTGCACCATTTGCCCAAACTTAGGGCTTAGCGATTGGCATAATATTCAGTTCAGAATAGGCAGCTTCTATGGGCTGCTCCCCTGGGCCTGTAGTTAAGGTGTTACTTTTCAACTTAGCATTAATAGTAAGCTGGGAACTGGTTTTCAAATGAGAAAAGTTGTCTGGGTCATAACTATCCTCCTGAATTTGGCAAACCAACCTCAGATACCTCTAGAAGATGTGGATAGTGTGCACTGTGGCCTGCGGGTCAGGGCAGCGGTGTTGCAGTTGGAGTGATTGTCTTTCTTTCGCCAAATCCCACTGGTAACTGGTCACTGACTGTCACTGGGTCCATGGGTTTCAGCAGTATTTCCCCATATAGTTATACTATCTCCGATGTCTAAGGAGGCAGCTCACTATGTGCTGGGCCTCTGTTTCAGAAGCAAGGACACCAAATACAAGGACATCTTTTACCACAGAGGATGGCTCTGGGTTTGAGGTGTTCTGGCAGTGGATCGTGCGTGGTAGATTCTCTGGTCTTACATATGAAAGTATTTCCTCGTATTTTCTTTCTAAGGCTCTGACTCTATCCGTCATCTGGACAGGTGCTTCTGACATTTCCATATGATTTATTATAGACTAAGCTTCAGCGTATCATCCTGGCACCATTGAGGATGGGTTCTAGATTTCTTTGCAAAAATGTAAATCCTGAAATGTGAATTCTTTGGTGTCAGTGGATTTTTCTCTCCCCATGCAGGGTGATACATTTGTGGTACAGAGTGGTTACCTTTCAGATCTTAGAATGCCATTGATTTTTCTATCAGGTTTTTGACATTGACACATAAAAGATATTTAACGCATGCATTATATCTCCATATAACTCCACCCTTGCACTTAAACCCAGGGCCTAATTTTCAGCCCTGTCTCCCCTGCTGATGCAGACATAAGGCCTCTCTAAAAGCTTTCCTGGAAGTGTAATGACTTTTATTTTCATCCTAAATGAACTGTGATGGTATTTTACACTGGGTGTTATTAGCTCCTCACCTGTTCCCGTGATTGTGGGACTTTTATTTCTGGAGGTTGGTGAATGATCCAGAACCAAAAATGGTCTGTTTTCAGGGGCACTTGTTTCTTAATTCATGATCCAGCAGCAAAATATTCCTTAAGGTAAGGGCTTGTGCTCTCTTGCTTGATTTTGGGAAGTGACCTCAAGAAGCCAGAGTGGTCAGGTAGAAAGGGTGAGACAAGAAAGAAGAAAAACCAAGGAGAAGTGCAGGGTTGGGTTGGCTGCTACTGTGGGAGGTGAGCTGAAGCCCACGAGGACCCTCGGAGAAGGCCTGAGTCGTTTCACGTCTGTTCCGCGAGATGGAGAGTTTTCCCTTCAGGTCGTGTTCTCCTCCACGGTCACAGTCTGCCCCGCGGATGCGCATGCCCCTTGGCCCACCGAGGGGCTGAGGGGGTGGGAGAGACTCATCGCAGGGGCTGCGCCTGCAGGGAGGCTGTGGTGGAGGTGACTCTGTGTTCCCTTCTTTTTCTCTAAGACCATCTCAAAAACCTTACATTTCTGGACTTAGCTCCTGGCACCTCATTCGTCTTCCTCTGCACTGAAACATTATTTCTACTAGGAGCCACAGGAACTCGGGGAGCCCATTGTACAGGTGCTGATCCTGAGGCCCACAGAGCTCTTCCGGGCCGGCAGATCTCGCTCTGGCCAGCACTACTATTGGACATGATCCCCCACCTGGGACTGTCTTCAGTTCTGGGCCCCGGAGTCATGGAGCTGCCAGAATGAGAGTCCTCTGTGCCCTCCCAGCGGTCACCTCGCTCACGCCTGTCGTGTTTACCCAGCACTTCCCGCCTGCCTGCCCAGCAGGGCTGCGCCCTCAGCCCGCGGTGTCCTTCCGGAACCCAAAGACAGCAGAGTTATCATTGCTTCAGAGACGAAGGAAGAGAGTTTAGAGATCTAGGTAGTTGGTTGCCCATGGTCTCTGCGGTGGAAAAGTAGAATTCCAACAGCTGGCATTCTGTCATCTGACTTCATTTATTACAAGCCATGGAAAGATGCTTTATAAAGCTAAAGGAGAACACACAAACTCATCTCATCACTGAGAAATCTTTAATATTTCATACCCAGGTACATATGTATATATACATATACATACACATACATGCACAGACATAAAAGATTATTAATTAAAATACACAAGATTGCTAGCACCACTTGCAATTCTTTCATGTAAAAATTCTTGAGCGCTTATTGATCACCAAGTTGTTCAGTAGCCTTGCAGATTTCAGTTAGAACAGATAAAAGCTTTCCTCATATTTATACTAAAACCCACGTAATTTATTGTGTCGTGGCTAGAGCTCACACTGGTGTCCCGAACACTGTGATTTTTCACTGAAGGAAGGCATGAAAGATAAAGTGGCTTTGGTTCCTAGGATAGGCAGATGAGTTAGCCTGCACGTCTTTCCTTGGTAGGTTATTTTCAAAATCGCTCCTCTGTGACACAGGGGACCGACAGAAAGAAGAAAGATGAAACAAAGAACTTCTGCTTCGGGCCCCGTGTCCTACCTTCCTGATACCGTTCACTTTCATCTCAGCCTCATCTGTATTCCTCCTGTACCGAAGGCCCAGCTCTGTTTAGCCTCCCATGAAAGCACCGTCCTCATTTCTGACTCTCCACTCTCGCTTGCGACTCTCGCCCGCTTGCGGTTACCTCTGGGAGACACTGTGCGGCCTGAAAGCGCCTGGCTGAGGTCGCTTCCCCTCCCCAAATATGCAGAGCAACACTGATGCTAACATATGGCCCTGTATTTTTTCCCTTCTTGCCAGTTCACTAAAATAAATTTACTTTAATTTACATATTCTTGTCTACATTTCAGAGATTTAAATATATTTGTAAGGTCTGTCCTGTCTATCTTTTTTCTGAGATTATGCAACAGCTTTGCATGCTGTTTAGGAAATAACAGGAACTTTTATGATTTTTTAGAATCTTTCATTTCCTAAGAAATTTGGAAGAGCTTATGAGTTCAGAAGGAAAAAGGCCAGGATGTCCTTAGAAATGTGAAATTATGCAGAATCTGAAAGTATTGTGTCTATGAGCTATATAGTAATATACCTTACAAACCAAAAATCAATCTACAGCCTATAAAACTGTAAATAAAAATTATATTAGATAGCTACCTGCTGTCCTTATACAATCAAGCTTAGATCTCTTAAACAAAAGACAACTTTTAAAGCATTATAGTAATATGAAGGAGGAGGAGACATTTATCACGGGTCATTGAATGTGCTAAAATAGAAATAATGTTTTTAACCAGAGACAAGAGTATGCCATTATTCTGTGAGAAAACTAGAAGAATCTCTCCCAAGTCTGGCCTCCTTCTCCCAAGGTCAGACCTTACTAATTCTGGAGACTTTTCTGACAGTGTGTTGTGTTTATAAGAATTGGTCCTGAAAGCAGAGGACGCCATGGACCTACTGTGAGCATCTCCCTACCCTGAGTGGGGACACTGGGCTTAGTGTCACTCACTTCCCGGTTCTCCTGTGGGGAGCACAGCTGCCCCTGGGCCTCTTCGGTCTAGGGCAAGGCTGGGTCATCCATGTCCCAACTCACCGTAAGGCTGGAGCTACTTACGCATTATGAGGGAGTCACGGGGGAGTATTTCGGCTCAAGGGGCCCTGGCTTCTGTCTTGAAAATCACATGTCAAGTAGTGAGAGTGGTATTTGTGGGTCCAAAGGAAAGCAGGATATTTTCAGAAGATGTTTGAATGGCAGTTCTTAACCTTATCACCTAAGGGCCATGTGGCAGCTCAATATTTTGGTCGCTGTCAATTGCACAAAGAGCTACCGGCCTACGATGGGTCATGGTTGGGGTGTTGCTAAACCTCTTCCAATGCACACGAGAGCCCCTCACAGCAAAGCCACCTGGGATTGGGGACTGGCTTGGTTTCCCTTTGTTTCTGACACTATTTCGATGCCTCCAACTTTCTTGTTGACACATACAGCTTAGTGCTGCCCAGCATGGTGCAGAGCCCCTTGTGAGGCTGCACTCCTCGGGCCTGCCACGCTCTTGCCTTGGCTGCTAAGCCTCACTTCCCTTTCCGTCTCTTCCGTTCACTCCAGACGCCATTCAGCTCACTTCTGACCTCAACCCCGAGCATCATCTCCTAGCTGAGTTTCAGCTGAATGTTTTGACTCAGACATGTTGTACTAAGAGTGCTGAATGCCAGACAGCTTGGGTCTCCTGCACGGAGGATGGCATGGGGCATCCACAGGACCAAGCCACATGCCTGGCAGCGGGAGTCCTGTGGGATGTGGCCTGAAATCTCCAGGTGTCAGCCAACCTCTGACAGAGGAGAGGCAAATGTCTGCTCCGAAGTTTTCGCCAAATAACCACAACTGTGCAGATCATGAAAGGGGGGAGGAGGCATTAAATAATTAAAAATAAAAATGAGCGATCATTTGGAAAGCAGAGGAGCACAGTGAGGCATCAGATAACATTCTCTTGTTGCGTTCGTGGAGCAGGTGCCTTATAATGTCATCAAAGAAGAAAAATCCAGTAGCATTTCTCCATCTTCAGAAAGATATTTCTGAAATTGGTAAAAAGGATTAGCGGATCACGGTCTAGGAAGGTAGGATTAATCCAAAGTGGAAAAACTGTAAGCCTGGGTGGTGATTTGAAATTGTAAAAAAGTTTTACATTTGACTCATATTCAGAGACGTAGGAAGACAAGATTTAAGCTGCAGCGAAGGACTGATGCTGCCGTCTGTGTTTAATCGTGGGGTTTTAAACTCAGTATGATGAAGCTTGAGCCAGTGGTGTGCCTGGTTGTGGCATGAGTCTTACGGTGACGGTGGGAGCAGCTCTTCGTGCCCTTGTGACACCAAGCCGGGACGTCTGATCTAAGAGATCGATACTCCCTGATCGTGGACTTGGACACTTCTAATCAGATAAAGAAAAAATCCCCCGCGTGGCTTCGCACGATCTGCTCTTCTTGGAAAACCAATTGCACTTAGAATATTGTTTCTCTTTCAGAGAAGGAGGTAGTAAATGACTCTCCTACCATGAAACTTCCTTTCTAGGCATTTTCTCTCGAATGCATAAAAATGCAGAGAAGGAGCAGAACAATGAGAGAGAAGGTTGCACTTTCGCTGTGAAAATTCTGTGAGGGGAACAGGACAGCCGCACCTTCCTGGTGGCAGATGGCATCGGCCCTCTCCCGTGCCAAGCCAGGGCACATCACCCACTTGAGCCCCTTTATTTCTGCCTCCACCCAAACACATTCCTCGTCGGGGGAAGGCAATATATGCACAGTAGTCAGTAGAGTATTTTCTCTTTTAATTTTACTTTAAAATTTCTATCAGCTACTTTGTGTGATTGCTTACTTCCAGCAAGCAAGCGCAGCCAATTTTCCCGAGGAGACAAGAAACGCTTCGTGTCCTGAGGACTTGGCCTCTTCCGGAGAGAGTTGGAAATCTGGCACCACACAGCCCCTTCCCGGCCAAGAAATGAAAGGATTTTCTATTTCAGTAGCGAGCTGCCTTCGGAGTCGTAGCCTAATAGCAGTGTGTGCGTCCAGCCAGGGTCCCCGGGCCTGACGGCGCAGCTGGTGCGTTGCTGCTGGAGAGTAAATAACAGAAAGGTTGGTGCCTCGTTTCCTTAGAGTCAGCCGGACTGAGCGAGGCTTCTGGGGGCTGCGTGGAGAGGCCGGGAGTCGAGTGTGACATGCGAAGTTGATCCCTCTGCACTGATGTCCTTGTCAGCTTGATTTGGGGAAGGGGGCTCGGTTCTCCCAAGTTCCGTCCCGTAGACCTCCTTCTAATCGGACGCTGAAAGTCGGCGCCATGTGGGGCGTCCCGGCGCGCGCCTGTGTGTATTTGCTCACTCGAAGGGCGAGGGAGGCACACGGCTTCCTACCCTCCCGCTCCCGCTTTTTCTCTAAACCAGCAATGAAAACATTTTGCGTAAACAAATTCCCAATCATAACTAATCATATGAAAGCTGACAAAAGTACGTTCTCCTGCTCCGGGAAAATACTAATCAAAGCAGCTTGTCAATTGTTAAAGTTAATGATTTAGACGTGCGACACTCTGACTAAATTTTAGTAGGTAATTACATAATTATGCACAGGTTAACACAATCAGAAACAGCAGTCGCTTCCGCAGCCTGTGAACTGTGTCAGGGCCGGGCGGGCTGGCGCTGGAAGTGCCGGAGTCTCTCAAGAGGGCTTGAAGCGCAGTTGTGGCAAAGCTGTTCTGGGTCAGAAGGGCGTTCACACCTCTGGGCTGCACACTCTGGAGGTGCGGAGCGGGGACATTTTCCAGAAAATACGGCCCCGCCCGAGCCCTAGGCCCCTTGCGCATTAGCTGGCTTAGTGCTAGCCCCAGGATGCTTCATGCTGAGCCCCGCTTAGCCCTCACCCGTCTCAGGCTTCAGTAAATACAATATTGGTGATGGATTTAAAGGATTGCAGGACAATTTCCCTCTAAACTGGTTTCTGGAAAGCAAACACTTTCTTTTTTCTTTTTTTTTTTTTTTTGCTTTTTGAGACAGGGTCGTGCTTTGTAGTTCAGGCTGGCCCTGAGCTCACTGTGGTGCCCAGGCAAGCCGCCGCAAACTCAGCAATCCTCCCATCTCTGCCTCCCGAGTGCTGGGATGACAGGCGTGAGCCACCACGTCAGGCATTGTGGTATGCGGTGTTGATTGTTGGTGGGCGTGTCTCCATGCCCAGCATTGTATGTGGTTACCAGGGATAGAGCTCAGTTCCTTGCACTTGCGAGGCAGGCGCCAGAACCACTGAGCTAACCCTCTGGCCTTTCTTTACTGATTCCTATCATACTACCGAAACCATGTTTCAATCAGAAAAAAAAGACATTTCCAGAGGATTTATTTAAAATATTTGGTGGTATAAAGTGTGGAGATACAGGGCTGCTTCGTAGGACTTTCAGAAATGCAAAGCATTATTTTAACTTTTGATTCTCTGTTTCCAACCCAAAGTTGGAGGAGAAAAAAAGGCAAGAGATCTGTCATGGACACTCTCATCTCGGTCTTTCGCTTCTGTTTCTTCTGCACCTTTTCCCCTTTGTTCGTTTGTGGTGATTCCTTATCATATCTCAGAAGGCATAAAATACACGGTGGCTGTTAAAGTAAAAGCAACAGGATCGGAAAAATTGGAGAACTTGCAATATAGCTAGGAAAAAAGGCCACATGGTTTAGAGCTGCTTCTGAGGCAGATGCTGGAGTAGAAGCGTGCACAGGAAGCCGTGGAAGTGGGGGCGGGCACATGTGATCTGCACCGGGAGGAGGGGCGCGGGGGGAGGTCACGAGAGGAGGGCCTGTGTCTGGAGTGAGTAGTCACCGTACAAAGTGTTCTATTTTTAGCAGAAGAGGGAAGGAAAGAATCCAAGTAGAATGGGTAACCTTGTGTGGAGAACTGTAGAGGAGGCTTCTGGGTAAACCCTTCTGGGACTTTACCATGATGATTTTTTTTCCATTTTCCATTTTCCATGAATATATGGTATTAATAAGCAATGACTATTTTTCTAAACCGAGCCACGTCCAAGTCTTGTTTCTTCCAAAAGATAAACTCAGCGTAACATCTGTTACATCTGTAAATTCCCCACTAAAAACATCATTCTTCATGCTTTCCTTTTTATTTCTGCAAAAGAACAGAGATAGCCTCGCTCCAGAGTGACCTTTGTGGTGGAAGACTTTTGCTGGGCATTTCCGTGGCCCGGTAGATGGCATTCAGTCAGTAGCGACCTTGGCGGTCTCCGCTCTTCACCTTAGGAGACAGGATCTGATGCAGAGTTTAAACGCCAATGCTTTGCTGCACAGTACAATTCCGGGTAGCGAGAGTGAAGAAAAATGAGAACAAGGGAGGAACGAAAGGAAAACAAATGTAATAAGATGTGTAATGGAGGCGACCAGGGCTTCAAAGGAAACAGAAATGTGGGTTCCCTGAGTCCTCTGGCTTCTCCGCAGAGCCGCGCGGAAGCTGGCCCTCCACACCGTCTACGAAGGCGGGAGGACGCGAGCTTCAAAGTGTGCCCGACGGAGCACCTCCTTCCCCCGTGGGGCGTCGCCAGCGAGCGTGTCACACGCCCACACGCCAGCCCGGGACCCCAGGAGAGGAAGACGGACCGGCGCGAAGCCCGCCGCACGCGGGAAGCACCCCACGAGGCAGGACGGCCGAAGCGGGGAAGGGAGCTTTCTGGGGGGACGAAGCCTGTGCAGGGTGAGAGGTGCGTCGCGCGGGAGCTTTCCGAGACGGCTGTCACACACGCCATCGGGGGCCTCTGAGCCCGAATGCTGTGTTAAGTTACGAACCCTACGTACTCCGGCCGTTTCTAGGTCATGTTCAAGCCCTGCAGGGCCGCCGGAGACTGAGGCAGGCTGGAAGGAGGGCGCTCCCCCCAGCAGACCTGCTTCCGGACGACGCCGGGACGTCCGCGCCCAGCCGAGGGGCAGTCACCGCGTGCTCGGGGCAGAGGGCCGCGGCGTCCGTCGGTGAGCCAGAGGGACGATTGCTCCCGTTACACGGGCTTTCCTGGGCGTGCCGACCGTTCCACTATGGCTTGTCTTTGAAAATTGCTCTGTGTGAAGGTTGAGTCTTTAAAAGATGACAGCAGTTTTACAAATGACATTAAAATATGGGCGAATTTTCAGCACAGGTTGAAACTCTTCCTTCCGGGCACCATTCCTGTAATGCAGGTGGCCCATCTCAAGTGGGCATGATTAGCTACAAGTTGTAGAGCTCAGACTCAGTGAGTCATTCTTTTGTTAGTATGGTCCCTTGAGTTAAAGAAACACAGTTCTATATGAAATATATATAAAATGTGTTTTGACATCATCATAAGCCAGTATTTAATGTTGATTTAGAAGACAACATAATTTCTTCTTCGCAAATTATTTATGAGTTCAGTTCTTAGATTTGGAAGGAACGATCAAAAGAAACACCATGATCCACGCACTAGCGTGTTTTAAGTTCCCGCTTTAGTGAAACCGGACGCGGATGTGCCATCCTCTTCACGCTGCCTTGGGCCTGTGTGCTGCCCTGCTCCCTGGCACGGCCATTTCTGTCATTCACAGCACCCGGCTTCTGCTCAGAGGGCCCCCCATTACTCCTCTCGGGTCCACAATAGAGGAGACACTGACCTCTTCGCACCCTGGGGCTTCGGCCCAGTTAGGGCTGAGAAAGGTCCCTCCTCTCTGGGCTTCGGCATCTGTTGTGGCTCTGAGTCGCCCTGACTGCTGCCTTTCCCTTCGCCAGCTCAGGGCAGCAGTGCAGAGCCCCAGGCCCGCCTTCCCACGCTGCTCCCCGCTCACCGGGCCGCCAGGACTTGCTCCTCCGAGAAGACCCCTGCCGCATGGCGTGACTGCAAGCGGAGAGCCATTTTCCAAGTATTTCTCTCCTCTTTTCCCCACTTGGCTTTTTTCCTTGTTAATGAGCAGTTAGTGTTTCCCAGAAAATACAATGGGAGCATTGTATTTCTTTGTACCTTTAGGAAGCCGGTTGTGTTTATCTTACTCATTTTAAATCTGAGTGCTTCGGAGGACTGAGTTTTTTCTTTTCACATTTAGAGATATTTTGAATAGAACGTGTCCAGTCTGTTTTTAAATGAAATGTTTGTTCACAGCAGTGGATACCAGCGTCTTTCCATAATGATAGCCTTTCCCAGGCCCACATCTTGAGCCACTTTATAGCTGATGGGTGCAAAACAGCATTCCAGAGCCTGAGTTTGAGAGATTTCCATACAAATTCAAACCAAACAGACAGTTTTCACAGATGACACCAAATTTCACAGTTGCTTCCTTTGTTTTCCTTTTTTTTTTCTTCTTGTGTGCGGTTGATTTATAGAAGACTTGTGCTTTGATCTACGACCCTGAATGAGAATCTTTCTACTACTTGACATCCACACTTCTGTCCAGGTTGGAAGATGGGGTCAAAAGGTTTTCAGTCGGGTGAAATGAAAACATCCGCATATGCAGGGGCAGGTGACAGTGCGTGTGTTCTGTCGGAAGCCGAACCGCGTACTACAAAGGGAAAGAACAGGAAAAGAACAGTTTCAGAAGGGACCTTTGCAGCAATAGCAAAGGTTCATTATACATGAATCCGCGAGGATTCCTTCAGGGTGCTGTCTCATTTCTCAAACCAACGCAATATCCCATTTTACCAGTGGAGAATAAAAAAAGAGAAGTACTCACAGAGGGAAGACTCATATAAAGCCTAGTATTTCTGTGCAAGGAAATGGGATTAGCGGGTTTTGGAGTCCAACCGGTTTTGGCCGGAGTCTTCCTCCTCATTCCTCGGGGGTCTGAGATTGATGGGAAAGAAGCAAAATCCGCAGGGTCTCTGCATCAATGACATGTTAAAAGATTTTAAATTTCAAGAGACTTAACATTTTATTAACGTCTATGTTTTGTATCAACAAGATCCAGAGTATTGAAGAAAATGATTAAACATTGGGCAGATCATTATTTTCTCCAGAGGCATTGATATAATCCTGTGTTCATAGTTATAGCAGAGTTGGCTACCAAATGATTTCTCCTGCTAATAAAGTCACAGGATGCGGTAAAAGCTAACCCTGCCTTGTTTCACACAAATAGAGTTTTCAAATGAAAAAAAAAAAAATCCATGGAAGAAATAGGCTTGAATTGCTAATCTGGCCTCTAGAGGTGGCAAAACAAATTGTTTTGATGTGTTTTCTGGGCATTATCTAACAAAATTCTGTGAGATGCACTTTCCCAAGGCAAGAGGTTTCGGAATGACTTCTTTTTTATTTCTAAGTTTAGATACATTTAATAGTTCAATTCTATAATAAAAATTACTATAGATGAAATTTCCTATTACTTGATTTCTAATACATTGTGCCAATTTTCTAAAACAACTCTGAGAAACCAATATTTACAGATGAGTATTTATGAAAAAACTACTATCAAGATATATCTGTGTGTGTGCGTGTGTGTGTGTGTAGAACCCAAGATACATTAAAAAAACTTTGATGTCACATCTTAAAAGCAGACCTAGAGTGAAGACTGTGAGATTTTAGTTTATAAATGCTTTTCAAGGCACGAGGTTTAGAAAAGGAGCAGACATCTTGCTTCCAAACCTGAAGTTTTTCTCAGGGCTGACGTCAAAATTGTTACTGCTGTAGAGGACAAAAGCGTTTCCTGCTTTAATCGTTCCCCTGCGTGTGAAGTCCCGTGTCCGGGAGCTAGGGACACTCCCGTGGGAAGGGAGCCGCGGGTTCTCCCGCAGGAAGGCTATTTGTTGGATCATTGAGCTTCTACCCCAGCCAGCAGGTGTGACCTTGGCGATTCCCAGTCTAATGCTTTGCAGCATCGAGGTGTTTCAGTAATGGCTCCTCATAAACCCAGCATTCTCCATCTTCCTGGGAAAAATTTTACTTCCTATTGAATGTCCGTCTCCTCTCTCCAGCTTCTGCTCTTTGCCTTTCTTCACATCTGTGCTTTTCTTCAGTTACTGCATCGATATCTCTGCTTTTTAAATCAAAAGTGACAACCCTCCAAGGACGGTGGGACTCATACCCAAGCTAATCTTCCAGCTCCCTTGTATTCTTCTTGATTATAGGCAGCTTCTTAATATCTACAAAGACCCTGTTTTCCCCTGTTGTATATATTTTTTAATTATATCATTCTATTCCCCTTCGGTGGAACAAAGAGACTTCTTATCGTTTGGAGAAAAAAATCTCAGTAGTAATTCTGTGTATTTTGCCCCCATAGAAAAGTTTAGTGCAGAACATGATGTTTACATTTTTGAAACAATTAGTACTGTATTCTCTCCTAATTCCACCCAGGATGTGGGGAGGATACACCTCCCATAACCATTGGGGAGCATAAGGATATAATGTTTGTCATCATCTAGACAAGAGACACCACCCTGCCCTGGGTTGTGCACCCCAGTTGAATCCCAAGGAACTTTGATTTGGTTCAGGTATGAGCATTGAATTGTATCAAAAAGCCATACAACCCATTTTGAGTGGGATCTTTCCATGTCACTAGATGTTAGCAAATGACACTGAAGAGAACACAGAGTTTGTAAAGACAGTGTCACATGTGACTGAGCTGGTTTCCCATCATCCACCAATTTTAGCCTTTTATGCTGAGTATTGCAACAGAATGACTTTGGAATCACTAAGCCACCATCAGTTCTAGAAAAGCCAGACAGCTTTGCTTCCTTAGCCACTGGGAAAAAATACACATCTTGTCTTAACCCATGCCCTACGATGGCACCAAACTGTCTTTTTCATGTTACTTCAGTGAATGAGCCCTAGCTGTGATAAACAGCATCATTCCTTCTTCATTAGTACATACATTCTTTCCTCATTCAACTTTTTTTTTTTTTTTTTGGGAGAGGGTCTCGCTTTGTAGTTCAGGCTGGCCCTGAGCTCACTATGTAGCCTAGGCAAGCCTCAAACTCAGCAATACCTTTGCCTCCTGAGTGCTGGGATGACAGACGTGAGCCACCACGCCTGGCACTGTGGTGTGTGGTATTGATTGCTGGTGGGCATGAGTCACCATGCCCATCATTGTATGTGGTTACCGGGACCGAACTCAGGATCTTGCACTTGTGAGGCAGGCGCCGAACCACTGAGCTAAATCTCTGGCCCTCCTCATTCAACTTTTGAGGAAATGAGTTCAGTTTTGTCTCATCACTGGCTTAACTAACACACATGACTTCTGTCTGTATTGTATGTAACACACTGAATATGACTTTGTGCCCTTCTCATACCTTCTCTGTGTCACCACCTTGCTTGTGTTTTTCAAACCTTTATTTCATTTCTGAAAACAAGCTTCATATCACTGTCCAAACCAAAAAATAAATGTGTATGTGCACAATTCTTCGCATGTTCCCATCCTCTATATATTCTCCTTTTTTATTAAGTTTATTGGTACATTATTGATACACAAAATGATCACATTCATCGCAGGAAATTTGTATCTATGCGTGATCTATCTTGGTTCTTATTTTCTCCCACTTCCCTGTTCTCCCTTCTACTGTTTGGCTCTGGGGACTGTCTTGCTATTTTCCTTTTCTCTCTGTGTGATGACTTTGAGGCCAAACTCTAGGCCTTATTCATCTTGCACACTGGCATTTAGGTAGATGCCTGGTGTACAAAGATTAGAGATGAACATCTTTAGCAGGAATGGTGAATGCATGAAGCTAGGAATTATTACAGTGCCTGGAAGTCACTAAGTCTATCAAATTAGTATGGAAAATGGGGCCCAAACAAACGCCTGATTTTGGATCTAGGAACATCTCCAAAGCAGACGCAGAAGTCTGTTCTTCAGAGTGGAAGGCAGTGTTATACAAACTCAACACTGCCTGAATCATCAGTAACAGGGACAGTCAAGTTGGTATAGTGAATAAAATAAGAGTCACTGGTCCCGCACTATTGCTGCTGCCTGGAGGCTCTTTGGGAAGAAATCAGGGAATAAATATTTTAACTGGTTACTTAATGTGAGTTGGTTAAGTGTTTTAAAAATATGGTCAGTAAAATCTGAAAGATACATTCTGTGAAGCAGTGAACCAACTTGTAGAGGCACTGACCTAACTAGAGTGGTTGCAGTGGGCGTGTGGGGCGATGTGCCTTCGTGGGGCAGGTGGGGCTCATGGTGGGTGGAACAAGAAGCATTAGATGACTTATTCATCTTGCATATTTGGCGCCCAGTGCAGGGCTTGACACTTGGTGGCTGCTTGGTACGGTTGCGTTGAATAACTGAATGATTTAGTGAATGAATAAGCCAGGCAGACAGAAGGAGGGAGATATAAAGAGATGCCATATTTGGGCAAGTTTTCAGCAGGGGAAGAGCACAGAATGAAAAACGTTCTACTCTGATCATGAATAAAAAACGGGGAAATACATGAAGTATTAGAAAGAGATGAGAGCAAGTCCACATTTTTAAAACAAATTTTTATTAGCTTTGTTGGTGATACATAAGAACTACATTCATCTAGAATTTTTAAAGCTTTATGGGTATGTCATTTGTCATAAAATTCACTGATTTTTTTCCTGTGTACATTCTGATGGAGTTTTATTAAATTTAGAGATGTTCAATCAAAAGTATAAGCTAGTTTTAGAACTTTCTCATCACTTCAAGTTTCTGCATAACCATTTCTGCCAAATCTCACTGCTGTCTTCAGCCTCAGGCAAATATTGATCTCTGTCTCTATAGTGTTGCCATTCTAGAAACTTCACAGAAACGTGATCATTCCAGGTGCAGTCTTTTGTGTGCGGCTTCTTTTTCCCTATGTGCACCTTCCTCTGAGATTTCATATCACACACATCACAAATGCATTCCAGTTTTGCTGCTGACTAGCATGTGTATTTAAGTTATCCTCGCTACATAGTAATAATTTTATCACATGGTGATATAACTTAAATTATTTAAAATTTTAATTATCTGTTATGGAGAAAAATCATTGCCACTACTCCATATAACAGAATGCTAAATTATGGTGATTTCATGAATTACAAGGAGAAATTTACAGGCAGTACTACAAAACATAATTACATTTTGTTGATAGAAAAGAATTGGGTTTGCGAAACTTGATGATTTTATCATTCCCATTTAAAAAAATCTTTCTCTTCAGCTTAAACAACTGTAGCTTATAGTCACTTTTAAAGATTCAGTATACAATCTCGGCCAGATTCTGCCACAAGAAGAAAATTATCAATTTTAAGTTGCAAGGAAATATTGTTTGGTGAGTCGAATAGAAAAGCTCGTGATTCGCCGTGAATACTGCATATGCCTCAGATCCATCTGAGCGAGACTCATTCATGTTTCCAGGTCTGAAATCTCTTAATGACGTGAGAGTAGAAGCCCTGAGGACCAGAGCTGCCTAAAAGCTTCCTTAATAGATGGCTGCTTTTGGTTGGAGAATTTATGCTCTCAAGTCACTCTAGTTTCTGAGGTCATGCATTTCCTTTCTCATTGGAACATGGCATTGAAAAAAGGACTGAAGAAAATCAGGCAAGAGAACTCAAAAAGGAGAGAAATGTCTAGTTTCTGCTCCTGACCCTCTGTGGAGGGCAGGGGGACCCTGGGGTGACCTCGGCCCTGTGCTCTGGGGGTCTTCATCCTGGGGTCTTTGAGGCCACAGGGTCCCTGCAGTAAGCAGCTACAGCCCCGCGCTGGTGACCCTAGAAGCTGTGTTTTGTGTTATCCTGCTCCCCTTCCTTTCTCCAAGAAGTGTGAGTAACACACATAGGACAGTGTTCAAAGTCTGCATCTCCCCCATATGCACATCCCTCTCTAACACCGGAGAACAGACCCCTGCATTGTCCTAATACTCCACCATCAGTCGTCCGGTGGAAAGAATAAAGTCACCATTGTCCAGAGCTGAACTTACTCGTGAAAAAAATTAATGGATGAGACAACGCATCATGTAAAACAAGGACTGTATTACTTATAAAGTTGGATCTACAGTCAAGACCAAAATAAATATGACTCAGTTATACTGTTGGGTAAACATACAAAAGGCAGACAGCAGGGTAACCGAGGTAGTAGTCTGTTCATAACTGTAAGCATTCCCGAGGCTTTTTTGACAGCCCAGCAGGACTAGGTTGGTTTTCCCTCCGCCTCCTCCCACTACCTTCTGGTCTATACCTAGTCCTTGTTTAAAGGTTGTTCAACAGTCCAAAGACCTCAGTGAGACAAACAAGATGCGGTTCATTGATAAGGGACCACCACGAAACACGGCTTCTCATCCATTAACACGTCAGGTGCACGCCTCTCAGTTACTTGATCGATTTTAAATATATTTAAAAAGAGAAATCAGTTCGGTCAGATTCAAACTTCAGCTTCCTATCCGCTGTGACCCTCCCTCCTCTCCAGCCCAAGAGGGGTCACTCCTGCTTCTTTCTGTGACACTTGCACAGACCGTCCGCGGTCGTTGGCTTCCCCGGAAAGCGGGAGCTGGCCGTAGACACATCCTGGGGCAAGATGTCCCGGTGACTGAGCTGCTTCGGGACGGGGCTCGGACCGGGCCGCAGCCTCTCCTTGGGGGTCTGCTCTGGCCCTGCTTCCCCTCCCCCGAGCCGAGTCCCACCGGATGACCCCCCAGTGCACCGCCTCCGGGCCCCTCGGTGTCTGCCCCGCGGCCAGCTCCCGTTTAGACCGTAAAGGGGCTGGTTCTCCGTTCATCCGCGCCTGGGCCCCTGGTGGAGCCCTTGCCGTCCAGCTACCCGCCCTATCTCAGTCGCCGACGGCTCCCTTCCTCCGCAGAACTACCTTGATTTTTGACCCGAAAGAGCAGGGAGCTCACCCTTTCTTTTCCAATTATGTCAAAATTTAAAAATTCCACCTGCAAAGGCCCGTGACACTTGAGGCGAGCCGAGCCTTCCTTCTGCGTTTCCGTGCTCCTCTGACAGGGACTCGGGGTCGGGGAGGCGGTGAGTCCTGAGCGGGCGAGACAGACGCGCGTCAGCGCTGTGAGAGGCACAGGCGCCCCGGCCCTGGGAGGGGCCCGCGCCGTCAGACTCCTCTGCGCTCGGGTTCTCCACAGGGGCTTTCGGGGCGGCTGCGCGGCGTTTCACTTCGTTTGCTGTCTCTTCCCAGCAGGTGCTTCCGGAAGATGTATAGTAGTGGCAGTTATACTTTTGATCTGGCATGAGAATTCCAAGATGCTATTTGTAGCATAAAAGGAATAGTCCACCTGCCTTTCCCAGCCTTGGACCTAGCAGTTCTTCCTGAAAGAGCCCCGAATCTCACCTGCCCACCTCCAGGTTGTCTTTGGGAATGAAAAGAAAGTTACAAACAACGCCCTTTGCTGACACATCAGTGTACGAACTTCCCTCAAATGCCAGTGGAAGCCGAGCCGAGAGCCTCAGGGGCCTTCGAGCTCGGTGGCGGCTCCGAGCACCTGGCTCAGCCCCAACTCCGGCCATTCTTCCCCCGGGACCGGGCGGGACTTGCGCGCATCTGCTCAGGTCTTGACTTCCTCCTTGGCACGGTGTGGGACCGAGTGGCGCTCAGTACCCAGGTGGGTTACGTACAGCGTGGTCTCCGGTGGTTTGCACCCGGTGACACCTGGCGGGGGCTCGGGTTTATCCAAGGCACGCGCTGGTGCGTCCCAGGCACTGTGTTCACAGCGTCTCGGCACGTGAACGCTACTGTCTGTTTTATTTCCCCGCCACTACTTGCTGTGTTGGTTCCCTGCTGTCTCTGATTATGGGGGCGTCAAGAATGCTTTGCCTGTGCCCGCCGCAAGCGCCCCCCTGCCGAGTCCCACAGCAGCGGCCCTTGCACCTGCTTCCTGGCGGGTCTCCTTGAGGACAGCCTGGGTGTGAGCAGCAAGTTTCAGTTGCGTTTGCACTTTGAGCTTTATTAACGCTCTGAAAAGTTGCCAGGAAAGTGATGACCGTCCCCGTTTGACAGATAAGGAAAATGAACCTCCTGGAGGTTAAGTGAGGTGCGTCGCGCCTCAGGATTTTGACAGCAAAGCTCAGCCAGACACCCGAGCTCCCTCCGCTTTGCAACCCAGCGCTCTGTCTGCTGTGTGTGACCAGACAGCCCGAAAGGCCACCGCAGCCGAAAGCAGGTTAATTCAGCCACAGACAGATTAACCTAGAGGGGAATCCAATCAATGTCGGGGAGAGCCGGAGAGACGCTCTTCTCTTTACCCTGAGGTTTCCCCGGGGCGACACTCTCTCTCCCATCCGGGCTACGATCAGAATTCCAAACATCAAAACAAACTCCCTCGCTCTTTCCTCTCTGTAGCTCCATCTGCCTTGTGGGGGTGGTCGTGCATGTCGCTAAAACTCCTCACCGGCGATTTTTGTGGTGCTCAGGCCGGGCACCTTTCGGGACTTGTGATTCAGGATGATGAGCGTAAGAAAAAGGGTAGCTACTCCCATGATTCAAAATGCAAGTGTGAAGGCAAACAGAGGAGGCGCTTAGAAAGACACTCACTGTTCCAGAAGGTTCCTCTGCAGCCAGGCTGCCCCTGGAGGGGCCGGTGGCTGGCTGGGCAGGTGGCATTTTCAGTGTGGCCCCAGTGAGCTTAACTGGGAGCTTGTGCTCAGTCCCAGGGGAATCAAGATGATGTAGGTAAAGCCAGGGAGGAGAGGGTTTCCCGTTACCATAGGAATGTGAAGTATGTGTGTCCCTTCCATTCCGATGCTGAAGGAACAGACATAATTTAAAGCCCCCTATCTATTGCAATTCTGTGTTCATTTTCCATGATGCACTTTTTATATTTCTCCATATGCAATTTTTCATCACGGAGAGAAAAGGCTGAGTATTCATTTGGTATTAGTTGGAACACACATGCTGCTTTGAGCAGGGGTATTTGTATATTTCGTTTAAATAATAAGTTTTCTTATTATAGCTGAAAATGGCACCACCTCAATTTTCCATATTTTCAAGGCACTTCACAGTCTGTGTTTGCGCAGTCATTCTCATTTGATTCTCACAACGGCCTATGAAGTAGAACTTTTAAAAATTCCGTTTGTCTGTGTGAATCCATCCACCTATGACAGTGTGGGCAGTGTATAGAGTCTGCTGATGGGTAAAAACTCAGATACTTTACTTATTCCTAACATTCTAGCTTTAGATGGCATTCTAGACTTTTTTGTTGTTGTTGTTGAGACGGGGTCTTGCTTTGTAGTTAAGGCTGGCTCTGAGCTCACTGTGTAGTCCAGGCAAGCCTCGAACTCAGCAATCCGCCTGTCTCTGCCTCCTGAGTGCTGGGATTACAGGCGTGAGCCACCACGTCTGACCAGACTTTTTTTTTTTAATCTTAAAGTTTACACAAGTTCTGCCTAGTTTTAAGTGCAAGTAGACAATGAGTATTAGTTACAACTTTATTTAAGGGAAAATTGGGGCAAGTTTATATTTATCAGTTTCCATGAATTATAACCTATTTTTCACTGGAAAGAATGATCCCTTTATTTTCTGGTGGGACAAAGCAAGTTGAATCTGGATTTTTTTTTTTTTTTTGAGACAGGGTCTTGCTTTGTAGTCCAGGCTGGCCCTGAGCTCACTATGTAGCTTAGGCAAGCCTTGAACTCAGCAATCCTCCTGTCTCTGCCTCCCGAGTGCTGGGATGACAGGCATGAGCCACCACGCCCGGCGACAAAGCAAGTTGAAATTGTATTTAATTTAGAAATGTAGAAATTCTGGTGCCTTCTTGTTTTTCGTATCAATTTTGGGTAAGTTTCATCAGAAAACAGGAATAACTCCCCAATCTCCAACCTGTCTCTTTAAGATGTGCGACAAGGGCTAGGAGCAAAGAATCTGCAATATTCTTTATAATTTCATGGGGTCTTCTGAGGAAATGTGCCAATTTTATGGAGACTCGTAGGGAAAAATTTTGATTTCATGTGGATTCGAGTGAAAAGGTAAATTTCATGGGATTTCTAAAAATGGCTGGATTTCTCAGGATCCATGAAATCTGTGACAGCCATGGAGAAAATGGACCACTCTTGTCATGGGGTAAATTTCAGTGCAGTTTGGCAAAACTTCACTTCGTACACACCTGCCACGTGTGCCCTGCACATCTTGAGTTTTTCTGACCATTGTTCTCTCGCTGGTGCCTGGGCGTGTGAAGCGGGGCGTTTTGTGCCTGTAACAATGGCGAGGAGGAGGTGTCCGCTTCGCGTCCTTGTGGAGTGATCACCACAACCAGGAGACCCCTCCGTCGCCTCACTGGTGCCCGGGTCAGGACGGCGGTGCGTGCAGCCGTGGCGGTCCTCACGAGGGCCGGGGAGCTCTGTCTTCCACGGCCTTTGTCTTCAGAGAGTCATGGATCGCGGCTGCGAGGAGTCTTGAGAGCACCGTGGTTCTCCAGAGGTGTCCAGCGCTCAGGCATCTCCAGCAGAGTGTCCGGGGGAGGGGCTTCGCCCTGGACCAGCGGGTCCAGATCATCAGGCAGTGGACTCTGAGGCTCCTCTGTCTTGGGAATTTTCCTCTCTGAGTTATTCTAGACCTGATGCCCAGCACACTTTGAGAATCCCCGTTCAGTTCCATTTTTGTTCCCAAAGGAAACTACCACGTTGTCTCCTGTGATTTCTAAACCCTTTCTCTCGGTGACTTCTCCTCTAAGAGAGCAGGTGACATGACATCAGCTGGTCCTGTGGCTGGAGCTGGGGCTGGGGTTTAAGGAAGGGACCAGGGGAGGAAGAGACGTCTAAGACTGTACTGTGGGAGCCGTGGTTACACCACTACTACGGCTAAATAATAAGTGGTCCTTCCTCGGGTAATTCATTCCCCTAAAACAGTGAAGAACTCTTGACAAAATTCCAGAGAAGACAAATTTAGAAATTCACAGCAAGGCACATGATACCTGCATTTATGCACCATTTCTTATGTATAAAACAGGGAAAGCACTTCGTCTTCATACGTAAAACCTGTTGGATTCGAGTGGGTCCAACTGGGACATGTGTCATTGTTGGAGCATCCAGAGGGACAGCGGGAAGTGATGGGAACCCAAGAATGAGCTTCTTTATGCCAGTAGCGCACGGACAGCAGGGTCTCAGGACCCCGGGACCCTCCGCTGAACGCCCGTCCTGAGTCCCCCTCATCTTCTCAGTTAAAATCTTCCAGGATTTCAAGGACGCTTCCCGAAGGGGTGCTTCTTACCCTGGGTCGGAGGAGCATTGGCGTTGGTTTTTGGGGCCACACCACGTGCAGACCTTTCAAAGCAGAAATGTGCACAGACAGCTGCGCCGCGAGCCTGGCCGCGTCCCTCTGCTCCCATCGGAGGGAAGTTCCGCCGTGGGGCCCGGCACCTCCGTTGGGCCGCTTTCCTTCCTCTGGCCACACTGCCCACGGTGCCAGGCACACTGGTCTGTGTAAACCCTGGGCTGCCTTATGCCCCCGTGCCTGTGCAGGAGCGTTTTGCTTTCCCTAAAATGCTCCCTTGTCGTTACATCAAGCACAGCGTAGAGATCCTATTTTTGGCAGGGGGCCCTTGAGCGCCATGATTGTATGACCTCTCCTCCGTATTCTCATAGCAGTCACCCGTGTCGCCACTCAGATGCCATTATTGGTTTATTCTGTATCTGAAAGCCTCAATTTTGATATTTTTCTATCAGATGTTTATGTTTTGTGATGGTTTTTATAGTCTTCAAGACATAGTCGTACTTACCTTTCTGCCTTCACAGTTCACAGTCTTCCACGGACAGTCGGCTTCTCAGCCGTATGAACCTGTCTTGCAATCCTCGGTCGTCTCACGCTGCGGTGTCTTCTCCTGAGCCTCAGAAGCCGCGGCCTCCCTCGCCCCCGCCATGACTGCCTGTCCCTTCTCTCGGTCAGCTCAGGAATGGCGCCAGGCTCAGGCCCAGAGCTTGTGAAGTGGTGGGATGCGGGTGCCCTGGCGGGAACCTGCACACAAGGCTAGGAGCCCGGCTGCTGCCCAGTCTCTGGCCTGCTGCCCACCTCCTGGTGCGGCCTGAGCCGCTGCAACTTTTTTTTTTTTTTTGAGACAGGGTCTCGCTTTGTAGTTCAGGCTGGCCCTGAGCTCACCATGGTGCCCAGGCAAGCCTTGAACTCAGCAATCCTCCTGTCTCTGCCTCCCGAGTGTTGGGATGACAGGCGTGAGCCACCATGCCCCGCCCTGTAGTATGTAGTGTTGATTGCTGGTGGGCGTGTCTCCACACCCAGCATTGTATGTGGTTACCGGGATCGGACTCAGGACCTTGCGCTTGCGAGGCAGGCGCCGGAACCACTGAGCTAAATCTCTGGCCCACCACTGCAACTTCTTGAACCCAGTCACCGAGCCGTGTGCTTTTGCGTGTTCCGCCCCTGTGCAGCTGCACGACACAGCCTATGTGGTCGATTCTTGGGTGCAAGCCACGGGCATCAGCTGTAGTCACCACAGCCCCAGCACACTAGAGCACAGAAGGGGTCGCCCCGTCACTGAAGTTCCCTCCGCCAGGCTAAGTGACCTAGGACAGAAAAATGCGACCACACGCCTGGACCTTCACACTGTCTGTATCTTCTGTGCCCTTCAGGGAACATGAAGTTTTCCAGTTGGATGATATCTAATTTTATTTTTCTGTGAGTAACTAGGCTTCTGCTAAATATTAAAGACTCATATATGTTCTGAAAAAATTGTCTGTAGGTACATAATTTTCAATATCAAAGCACTAATTTTATTACCAGATTCCTCTTCTCCAAATGAGACAAACTGAACACTAGAATTTTCCCATATTCTGCTTATTTGGATTTAAATGAAAAAAGCAAAGGACCTGATTTAGCATAGTAAGTGTCACTAGAAAGATTTATAAGATTTTTATCCTGGACATAGTGGCAACTTCTGGAAAACAGAAAGTGTTTTGCACAAGAAATGTACCAAATGTATATCTTAAAATATTGTTCAAATAGTTGTTATTTAAAATATAAAATCCCACAAAACTAACAGCCAATGGTCAGAGTCAAGATATTTTGAAAAAAATGATTTGAAAACAAATCATCAAATTTCCTTCCAGTGCCTGTTTTGCTTTCATTCTTGAATTATTGAATCATAAATTTTGAGAAGTACACTCTATTTACAGTATAGAGAAAGAGAGGACAACACACACACACACACACACACACACACACACAAAGACCCATAGTTCTGAGACATGAGTTCCTTAAAAAAATAAAAAACTGACATAATTTGGAGTCCTGGGAAGAGCACAGGTCAAGGGGCTGGAACAATCCACCTCGCATGCTTGCTTGACTCTATCTTAGGTTTCGAGGGAGAGCCTCTAATTCTCGGGGACCCAATTTCCTCATCTGTTAAAAAAAAATGGGACTTTTTCTTTGGAGGTTTATTGTTATATAGAGATGAGAAAACATACTGTGTGAAAAAATAATTGAATGAGCTGTAAGATCCTATGCAATAGAAAAATATAATTAGTGTTCATTTCCCAATGTAAGCTCTCATCTTTTTTTTTTTTTTGAGACAGGGTCTCGCTTTGTAGTTCAGGCTGGCCCTGAGCTCTCTATGTAGCCCAGGCAAGTCTGGAACTCAGCAATCCTCCTGCCTCTGCCTCCCGAGTGCTGGGATGACAGGCGTGAGCCACCACGCCCGGCTGTAAGCTCTCATCTTAACTTTGTCCCTTATGAAGACAGAAATTGTGCAGTGACTTGATATACAGAAATGCACTAAGCTTTTTCAAAAGGTTTCGGGTTGCATTAGCATTTGTCCTGCTGGATTCCTTCTTAGGACACTCGTGACATTACGCCCGTGGATGTTTGAACAGGCGGTGAGTTTTCACTAACCAAGCCCTTACATTTCAGTCATTAACAATGTGGTGAAAGAAATAGTCAAAGTAAAGATTTCTTAAATTAATTTCTTTTCAAAAGAGGTTAAAGTTACTTTAGTGTCTTTGGATATATTTTAAGTAGATGACACTCGACCAAAAAAATGTGTTTCCAACACTTAGCTCTATTTCCCTTCCATAGGCGCCGTTGTTTGATTCTAATCATTTGTTTCATATAGTTTCAGTGTGTTGCTATTTTTTTCTTCTTCTTCATATGATTGCATGTATTTTAGTTCTTCCTTTTTCATTGCAGTTTCTGGTTTTTTGCTAGCCCCTGGTACAGATTTTATTCGTGGATGTTGGGAATGTTAAACTTGATGATCAAAGAAGCCCATTTAGGGGCTCCTAGTCCTCCGAGACATGAGCAGGACACAGGGCTAAACTTGGGGTCCCGGTTCCTGCCCCTCACGTGGTAGCAGGCGGAAGCCACACTTAGCCTTCATCCAACATTCATGATGATGCTGGGCTGGCTGGGCTCCGATGTTGCATCAGCGATGTGAAGATCCAAGCTGCTCTCTGCATAACTCAGGGCAGAGTGGGGATTGCTTTGTAGGCAGCCTGGCTGTTTTAAAGTTTTCTTTTAACCCAGAGACTTTGAAATTTCTCAGTATTGTGTGTGTGTGTGTGTGTGTGAGAAAAGGGTGCCAAATAGAAGAGCACTGATGTTCCCTAGGGGCAAATCGTGTTTTCTGCTCTTCTTTATACCAAAGTTTCTCTTGCATTTTATCTCCTGTCTTTTCCTACAAGCTGAAGATTTGAGCAGTTCTTCTCTTCTTACCAAATTCCAGGCATGCAGCATTCAGTGGATCTCACACAGATACACACCCGGTACCTAGAAAGCGAATGGGGGCTTTCATTAACCCGTTCTGAAGGATTTGACCCTTAGCCTTTTAAAATTAGAATTCCTGGATCCTAAACCCTCCGTTCCAGAGAAACATTTGAGGTCTTCATTTAAAAAAATAATACAATGATAGTGTTATAGTTGTAGTCTTCATTAAAAATTAGCTGAGGATTTTTCTATGAGTAGAGACTAAGATGATAAAGAAGGAAACAAACAGATTTCCATAACCCTATGCAATCCGGGTACTTTGCTAAATAATTTAATTTCATTGTTTCTGGGCCCCCAGGACCAGTTCTTACAGAGACAGTGTGAGATGTGCAGGTACAGCAAGTATGGCGCCCTGAGAACCACAGCTAATGGCCAGGACAGCCAAAGTTTTGAATCGATTTTGTCTAATTCCAAAGTCCATGTTTCTCCCCTGTCTTCTAATGCTTCATACAAAGGAGGGAAATTGAGGTGCCTGAAATAGCCAGGAAACAGTGGAGATTTCAGTTCTGGTTCCCTGGTTTTGGAACAATTCTTCCATGAAAGGGTGATTATACCACAACGTGACATTTCAGGGTTAAATACACTCGATCCTTGTAAATTTTTTTTTTTTTTTTTTTGAGACAGGGTCTCGCGTTGTAGTTCAGGCTGGCCCTGAGCTCACTATGGTGCCCAGGCAAGCCGCCGCGAACTCAGCAATCCTCCTGTCTCTGCCTCCCGAGTGCTGGGATGACAGGCGTGAGCCACCATGCCCACAGCACTGTGGTATGTGGTATTGATGGCTGGTGGGCGTGAGTCACCATGCCCAGCATTGTATGTGGTTACTGGGATCAAACTCAGGGCCTTGCGCTTGCGAGGCAGGCACCGGAACCACTGAGCTAACCCTCCGGCCCACTATCCTCGTAAGTTTTTAACTGGGACCAGTACAACACTCACCATCTCTGCCTTGTGCCTACTCAGAGTGCTTCTGAGACCTCTTTAAACAGTGCTGCTCCTGCGCACTCCCTCCTGCATGGCTCTCAGTCTGCGTTTCTCCCTGGAGACCTCTGCTTCTCTACTCACTGGCTTTGCAGCGCTGTAAAACTGAAGTAGAAAACATCAAGAGAAAGGGGATGAATGTGCATCGGTTAGGACCTCCCTTCTTCTGGCTTCCAAGAGACCAACGGAGTAGGTCAGAAATAAAGGAATCACGTGCTACACGTGCTTCAGATCTAATTCTTGGCCCATAATTTGCATGAACAAAGAGCATTTTAATGCCTTGTAGGCCACTCTTCACAACACCATTATCTGTTTGGAAGCAGTGCTAGGTACTTCTGCAGGAAAGAGCTGGACTTGTGTGTTGATGTGTTGATTTGGTTGTGTCTACTTGACATTCTACTAGGGGACTGTGCCAGGATCCTGAAAGGATCTAAAGAAATGGGGGCCCGAGTGTACATCCTGAGATTGTGCGCCGTCTGCTGTGTCCGAGGCCTCCCTGACAAGGCTCCCTGGCTTCTCTAGCTGATTTGAAGCTGGACCGGAGCCCAGAATGCTTTATTTGTGGAATTTGCTGATCATGAGACTGTTGCTTCCTATTAGGTTCTGCTTTAGGCATTGGGGGTGATAGCAATGAACAACTCAGAGATCTTGATTTAAATAGTATTCTAACACATGCATGTGTATACATGTGTGGTGTGTGTGTTTGTAGGTGTGGTAAGTTTTTATGTGTATAGTAGGAGGAAAAAATAAATACATATGAAATGCATCAGGCTGTATAAATAAATGCCAATGATGGAGGTGTCACTAAAAGAAAAAAAGAATCAAGTTAGAAACAGAAAACGGTTGAGTGAGATGCTGGTAGTTCCTATGAAATGTAATCAGAAAATATGATAAATATTAATTTTTAAAAATCCGATTACAATAAAAGAAACAGTGTTATTAATTCCTCTAAAAATACCTGACACACTTATCCTATCATTTTTTCACTGTCTGAACATGTTCTAGAGTTACCTTTTGAAAGAGTGTTCAGTTTCACTGTGGTAGCTGCTTCCATGTCCTAAATAGACTCAAAACATTGATCTTTCATGGTCATGTTGACTTTGGGAAGGAGCCATTAGTCACATGGTCCTCGATCTGTTGAATGAGGTGGACGAGAGCACACTGTGATGTCTTTACTTGACAGAAGTTGCCATAAACATTTTCAATCAAGTCTGGACATCAAGGCAGCCATGAAAGGATATAGAAGATGACTCCAAAGCTGCTTTAGAACTTGACAAGGAGGGTGGGATGAGGGTGTTCAAAGTAAGGAAGAAGATTTTAAGTGAGATTCATGGCAATGTGTGTTTTACCTTGATAATTTATCTTTACTTTTAATTTAAATGGTCATTATATCTTTGGATTATACCTTATAGTGAAAGAAGCAAAGCCTAGTAGATTATTCTCTGAAGAGAGCACAAATTCTGCAAAAATAAGCTCTGTGATTATCTGGGTAAGAACATTCCAGCAGAGAGAACCACGGAGGCCAGGGCTCTGAGGCCAGACATGTCTGTCATTTTTGAGAAAGACTAAGGAGGCCATTGTGACTTGAAGCAGGGGCGAGGTGACTGATAGGGCCTAGTCAAGGGATGACATTGTGTGAGGGCCCTTGTTATGGTTTGAGTCTTCCCATCCCACACCATCCCTGCTCACATGCTAAAGGCTCGGTTGCCAGCCTGTGGTGCTGCTGAGAGGTCCTGGTATCAATAGGTGGTAGAACTCAGCAGAGGGATGCGATGTCTTTGGGATGAGCTCTTCAAAGGAATGTTGAGACCCTGGTCCTTCCTTTCATTCTCTGTGTCCAGCTGAGGAGCTGAGCAGTCATCCTTTCTGCTACCTGCTTCTGCCAGGGACATCACCATAGGCCCCAAAGCAATAAAGCTAGTCAACCCTGAACTGAACCCCCTGAAACCATGAACCAAAAATCAACACTTCTCCTTAGAAGCTGCTTTGTCTCAGGTATTTGCCATTGCAGTGGTAATCTGATTAACACAGCCTTCTGCACCATGGCACAGATTAGATTCCAGTGGAACAAAATAAGAAACATTAATTGGTTTGAGAAAGAGGACATACTCTGGCCTCTGTGGTCAGATACCCTAGTGAAACAGACACAGAACTTGGCTTCATTAATCACCTCTGGATAAACTTAGAGGTATGTCTACAGGAGTGAGTGAGCTCATGAATCTAGAGTTATCAAGGGAGTTAATATCCTCTAAGATCCTACAGTGTATACAGTCAGTGTGAGTTTGGGAGCTTGAAATATGAAGTGTTTGGGATGAGAGCTCTGGCATGGACTTTCTGGCCTGTGTCCATCTCTCATTGTGTAATTTTTGAAATTTACTTAACTTCTTTATTCCTTGAATTTCTCATCCATCAAGAACAGACAACAGTTGTATTTAATTCCAATAGGATTAAAATGAGTTTCTGTAAAATACTTCAGATACCACCTTCTGTACAGCAAGCATCCAGTAAAGATTTCCAATATCACCATGTAGCCTTTACACTTTACAAAATGCTTTCACATCCTGCCTCTCACAAGAGCCTTAAGAAGTAAATTATGTATCATTTCCGTCCTGAAAACAGAGGACTGAGGAACAGAGAAAGGAAGCAACTTGCCCAAGAAGATCACTGAGTCGAAAACCACTGGGCCTGATATTGACCCAGATCTCCCAACTCCAAGTATTTGGGTTATTATGTTCTTTGGCATTCACATATTTACTTCTCTCTAACTGGAGCTCAAGACCAAGCCTCCGGCATCCAACCACTTACTATTTCTATTTTATCAACACTTCATATCATCTACGCCTAGCCAGTGAGTGGGTAGATTAATAAGTGAAAAAATACAGCAAGAAAGGAGACCCCAAAAGAAAGAAGACAGTAACTTTAGGTTTCTACCATGTAAAGCATGAATTTAGGAGATGGGATACCAATCAGTTGTTGACACACTGTATAATTCCGAGAAAATTGCCTAACATCTTGAATCTTTGGTTTCTTCATCTGCTAAATGAAATCTCAGTATATTCTCATATCTGCTGGCTAGGTTTTTAAAACTATATGCCAAGATAAAGATGGAAACACTTAGGAAAATGCTACATATACCACATGTGTTGCTACTATTAAACTTCTCTAAGAAAAGTCAGATCTAGACACCTCTAAAATACCTTCTGGGGTTGGTTAGTAAGCATTTGCTCAAAAACTTGAATTCTTTTCACTTTTCTGGGGGAAGGGTGAGTGTGAATTAAAAACTTTTTTTCTAGTGGCTGAAATTCATGGGAATTTTCCTAACTAGATTAGAGAAAGTTTTCCAAACCTATCTTCTTCTTGGCTTTTCGTGGAGCATAAATCACATTGTATCTCAGTTTGTTCCTGCTACTTTAACAGTATACCATTCAGCGTCTGGCTTATACACAAGGGCAATTCATCTCTCGAAGTTCTGAAGGCTGACGTTTCGGACAGGTATCTGGTAATGGCTCCCTTCCTGAGTCACCTGGGAAAGCTCTGCCTTTCCAGGGTCAAGGGGCAGAGTCTCTTTGGGACTTTTATAGGGGCACTGATCCTATTCATGAAAGCTCTGCTCTAATTACCTAATCACCTCCCAAAGCTCCACCTCTAAGTAGCTCCCATACTAGAGATTAGTCCCTAGTCCATACTAGAGACATGCGTATTGAGAGGATACAAATAGGGAGACCTTGGTGTATGGTTTTCCTAACCACCAGCAGTTATCGATGTAGTAAACATCTAACAAAAAAACTATTTATTGATTTCGTTACACATTTACGGAGCATCTATTATACATGAGTCATTCTACAAGGGGAAAGAAAAAGATGTGGCATCATCCTTGTCCTCACTGAACATGGGATCTACTGGAAACATAGTCCAAAATCCACTCAGAGGGCGCCTCCAAAGTATTTCGGGAGAATTCAGCATTTCACAGTATGCCCACCTGAGTCCTTGGCGTGCTCAAGGCAGTGCGTCACAAGTGCCATTTAAGTGGAGCTAGGAAGTATAAGGGAGAGTTTCCCAGGCAAACAACTGGAAAGGAGGAAAAGTACTGCAGAAAAGGAGATGTTTTCACTGTCACCAGTACACAAGGCCATCGCCATGCTGAGGACATGCAAAGACTAAAGTTGGGTAGCCGGGTGTGGTGGCTCATGCCTGTCATCCCAGCACTCGGGAGGCAGAGACAGGAGGATTGCTGAGTTCCAGGCTTGCCTGGGCTACATAGCGAGCTCAGAGCCAGCCTGAACTACAAAGCGAGACCCTGTCTCAAAGAAACAAACAAAAACAAAAACAAAAAAGACTAAAGTTGGGTAGAGAAGGTGAGGTCACGGGGGGATTAGCCTGAATGTGCAATTAGAGTTTAGAGGATTGTTTTCTGGTGATCACTGCAGCCAGTGGTCTGGTTTAAGCAGGGCAGGGATGTGCTCAGGTTGGATTGATATAAACCTTTTCTAGTGGATAGGTCGGAGGGTAGACAAGAGTGAAACACCGGTCAGGATGCTGTTTTAATAAGTCCAAAGAAATATGGCTGAACTAGGAGCTGAGGCTGTGAAAGGAAGACATGGAAAATCTTTAAAAAAAAAAATGAAAGTGGCTGTGTAAGAACTCTCGACCAACTGGATGTGGATGCTGAAGAGGAAGGAAGAAACCTGTGATTATCTCTGAATCTGTATGTCTTTGTTAAAGGAGTAAAACAGACAAGGAAGGCTGGGCAGGGGGGACAGGGACTCGAAGGTCAGGGGTGGGGAGGGACAGTGAGTTAATACAACATAGATCACTTCGGACAAAGGTTTAGCCACAGAGAAAGGTTTGAGGGAGGGATGCAGACTTTGAGGAGTCCCACTGTGGGCAAGTGGGATTTGGAGAGGGTGTAAGGAGGCTAAGGGGAAATGGTGGAGTGAAGTGAACACCGAAGAGCGATGAGGTAATCTGGGAGACAATGCAGGATACGGAGATGGAGCTGCAGGTTGACTTCACTGTCTTGGGAGTTGGCCAGGGGACCCCTAAAGCACACTCTGGCTGTGCCTGGGCAGCTCATGAGGGCAGCACCTTGGTCTGGATCCGACCTCTGGCCCCTTCCCCTCTGGCACTGTTCCTCTGCTCTCTTCCCAGAGCTGAGCGCTCTGCTCTGACTCCTCCCACCAGGACACCTCTTCCTTGAAGCCCACTAACCATGAGCTGAGTCCCTTGAAAGTGTGACGCAGAGGGAACCTCTGCTTCTTTAGTTGAGGATGTCAGGTGTTATTTCTCAGTGACAGGATCATTCACTAACACGGAGAATGATGCACACTTATCACTCCCCCACTGGTCACACCCATTGCGTTTAACTCCTGAATGGTCATGGACCTTTTGCACAGGTGTTTCCATGAAATGGTGCAGGGACAAGCCTTGCAGGGGCTGGGGAGCTAATACAGCCCTTGAGTTTGTATCTTATTTTTCCAAGAAACATTTTTCTAAATAAAAGAATGAGATCTGGCTAACTGTAGAGAAAGATTGGGGCTGGGAGAGATGTTTCAGCATACTTACAGGTTGAAGAGAAAGAAATGTGTAGGGGTTTCAGCAAGGGAGTGACTCAACAGAGCAGTGTCTTGTGCTGCAGGGTGTTTGGCTCAATAAGGTTGACTTCTAGTGGGAGCGTCCTTCACGCATGGAGGACCGCTGGGGCCTGGGCTGTCTCCCGCCCACTGTGCGGGGCTGTGCTCTGGCTGCTTGCCCAGCATGGTGATCCGGGAGAGCAAAACCTACTGGCACAAACACTCCCAGAGAAGCATGACTGTTGCACTACAAGACTTCTGAATGTTAGAATCTTTTATGACCATTGCGGGCCAAGTTATGGTCTTGATATGTGTGTGTTACTTTGTGAGTTTCCACTGTTTTCTCATATAAGCCTCACCAGGTGGTCAGAGAAAGGTCACAGGCTCTGTGGGACTGACCTGATTGGACCAGCAGTCAATATTTTTGATATTCATCACAACCAAAGCAGAACTTCCAACCTGGAACACCTCCAGGCTACACATCCTATTTGGCTTTCGCTTTTTCCAGTAGGAAGCAAGTCAGGATCAGATGGGTGGCACATACCCGGCCGTATGCATATTTATAATATAGCAAACTTGCCATCCAGCTGACTTAGCCAAATTAAGCATCTAAGAAATGAGAAGTTTAGATGGAAGCTGATGTTTTCAGGGTTCCAGGATGTGACTCTGCCAGATCTGTGTGTTAATGAGGGAGAGCAGCTCGTGCTTTGGGGTGGGTCCTGAGGAGGCCCCCATCCCTCTCGGGGGCCTGTGCCCAGTTGCCCTCCGCCCCAGCAGTGCAGCTCTCCCCCAGCTTCGCGCAAAAACATGCTCAAGGTTTAGTAGCCTTTCGGCAAACCACAGCAATTGCTCTCTGCAAGTACATTGCTGACAAATTCCCTTTAATGCGAGGCTTTGTTCCTTTCTGCTCCTGTCCTCCTTTGCTTTGCTGTCTCCCCCTTCTCAATACTCCCCAGTCTAAGACACCTCAATAATTATCTTTTCTAACATCTTTCTTTCTAATGAACAAAAAACCTAATTTTCCTACCTTCTCTTCACAGTTACAAACACGATGCCATTTATCATGTCGTTGCCATTTCTGTACCTTTCCAAGTCTTTGATATTTTTTCGTGTAATAAGATGTTGCAAACTTGGCCCAGGATTTTAGCAGGTGATCGTCTTGTGATGAGTGTCCTTTGGTAATTTCTCTCAGATCTCAGGTGTTCTGGTACTTCGTGTGTCAATCTCCTAGATGAGACTGAAGCATTGATTTCCAGTGTCTGCTCTCTCCAGAAGGGGGCCCATGTGTCAATCACTGTGAGCACCCAGGTTCCACTCTGTGGCGCTGCACAGACTTGCTTCTTTGGCCGTGTTGTGTTGTGGGGCAAAACTTCACATGTGACACACTTCTTAGTCCACCTCTCTGTCCACCAGTTGTCTCGTCCTCCTATAGTTTAGGACATTCCAAGACCTATGCAGTGAATGTCTCATTTTCATGTTGGTACCACTGGAAGATGTAGAACCTTTATCAGGGAGGCAGAGTGGTAAGTTTGAGGTCCTTGGGGGCATCCTTCAAAGAGGACAGGCAAGTGCTGGTCTCCTCTATTCCTTCTCTTGCTTCCTGGCCGCTATGACGTGAGCATTTAGCTCAACAACACATTTTCTGCCATGATGCACTGCAACCCTATACCTTTAAGCAATGACTCCCAGGGACCATGGACTGAAGCCTCTGGAACCATGAGCCCACATGAGCCCTTTCTGTCTCTGAGTTGATTACCTCAGGTGCTTTGTCACAACAAAGGACAATGTTCGTTTACTTCTTCCTTCATCTTAGTCCCAGCCTGAAAATAAAAGAGGAATTCACTTAGCAGAGTGTGAAAAGAAAAGTGTTGAAGGTCTTCCAAAGAGAATCCATCACACCAAGAGTTTTCAAATGAAGTGTTGTGTATTTTAATTGGTTCCTCTTTGCTCACTGGGTATAAAGCTTCTGTGTAACCTTGTTCTGACTCTCCTAACTCCTGGTCACCAGAGCCCATGCCCAGCACCAATCTGGCATAGTCAGAGGTCTGTTCTTCCCTCAGGTCACATCAGGGTCCTCATGGCATGAGAGACTTAGACTTGGTAAAACACTGAATGTCTTGGTCTATTTTCTGTTGCTTGTCACACAACACTACTCCTTAGATAAGTTATAAAGACATTTATTTTTGTGCATGATTCTGGTCCAAAGTCCAAGAACAACAACCGCTGGCACTTGGCCTCCTGGGAATGGCCTTGGGGGCAGAGCCCTGTGGCAGTCCAGGGCATCGAATGGCAGAGATAAGGAGAAGACACAGACCTGGCCCAACGGGGTCTGGTTGAGATGCCTCATCAACCCGTTAACTGATTCACGTACAAGTAGTGTGAATAATTCACCCATTCACGAGGGCAGAGCCCCAGTCACCTCTCGAAGGTCTTACTTGGCCCTGTGTCTTCACATTTCCTAATGGGGATTAAATGTCAGCGTGAACTTCGGCAGGAACAAATCCTGTTCAAACCAGAGCACCAAAATGAGTGCCCTGGCTTAGGACAGAACCTCCATATTTCCTTTGCCTGGATGCAGTGGTCAAGCCCCGAGCAGTTATTTCCTATGAACAGGGTCACGCACTTCGTACCCATCACGCGAAGCTTTCCACTTGCACATTTGATGAAACTGAGCTCCCCGGGAGACAGCAGCATTTTGCCTTTGTCTCATTTGAGTGAGACGGGAAAAGAAGGAGGTCCAACAAAGGAATATTCTGGGAAGGAAATCTATTCCCTAATAGTTCCAGTTTATATATAGAGCCCCAAGCACCTCATGAATTTTAAACAGGATTTAATTTGGAAGTATGTACATATTTTATCTTCCAGAGATATGGCGATATCATTATGCAAAAACCCAAATAAAAGATACTTCTAGGGCAGCAGCTGCAGCCGTGTTCTGAAGCCGTGTCTCCGTGCTGAAGACCAAGTGCTCGGCAGGGCAGGAAGGACACCGGCCGGAGGGCGGCAGGGGAGGGAGGCAGTGTGCACTTCACCGGGGATCAGGAGGGTGGCTGAGTGAAGTGCAAGAGGAGGAAGCACCGTGGGAGACGAGGAGCCCTGGGAGCCCACTGCAGTGGGAGAAGCAGAGACGGGCCCTGTGTTACTCAGACCCCGAGGGGAGCGGAAGAGACAGGAGGACACGCGTGCCGCCAGCTGCCAGGGACACTGAGGCGGAGCACCTGCGGGAGCAGAGCCGGGCTGTGGCCGTGAGACCCGCAGTGGTGGTAGAGGTGAGGGTTGCTGACCAAAGCAGCCAGTAGGCTCATGTGTGAAAGGGAGCAAAGAGGTTGGCCTGAGTCCCAACCTAGCAGTTCCCTTAATTGGTGCCAAGGGAAGAAGTATTGCTTGTACTGTTCTGCACAGAAACTTAATCTCATCCCCACCAATTACATGGACATTTCTTTGGCCCTTTTTGTACCGAGCTTTCTATCAGACGTTGGAGTACAAAGAAGCACATGGTTCCTGGCTTGGAGCTGTGTTGGGTCCTGGAATGTTTTGCTGAGGTGAGGAGACGATATTTTACTTTGGAAGGTCTTGTAAAAGGTCTCACACAAACAGCCTCTGACTAATTAAAAGGACATGTTTCTGCGAGCTGCACGTGAGGCGCTATACATTCTGTTTCCTGTCCAAAGGCCACCGAGGGTGATGGCCACGCACTGAGAGACACACGCTCCCAGACATGCACACTCTGTTTCTCCTTAAACAATGTGCAGCTGCGTTCCGTGGTGACAGGAGGGAGATGCGCCTCTGTGACTCGAGACTCCCCCCGCCTTAGTTGTGTCCAAGAAGGATTCAAGTTCAACGGTTTAGAGACAAAATAATCAGAGCCAGCAGCATGAACAGATCGTGTATGTGGTGGCACAAGTTGATAGAAATAAACCAGTCCCAGTGAAGGTGAACATCTTGCTTTATATAATATCGCAATGTTTGCAATGCTTTCAATCATCCTCCCTCGCTTCCATGGCAAGGAAACACTTTTTGGTAGTTTTTCTTTTTTTTTTCCATAAAGAGAAAGGAACAGACCCAAGGACACAGAGCCAAGGTTGGAGCTGGGATATTTTTGGCTCCTAATTCTCTGCTGAGCCCATTAGACTATGTCTCCTTTTTGTTCTATTATTTGATTTTCTGCTCTCTGAGTGTTTACACACTCAAAGTGATAAAATACATTTTTGTTCTTATGTTACTAATGCAGCAGAGGTATTTTTCAATTTTCCCAAACTACAACACCCTAAATATGGCAAATAACTGCTTTCAACAAAGTGTTTTCAAGGCATGCCTTCAAATGAGAGTTAAAAACAGGAATGCAAATGCTAATAACAGTATTGATAAAAGAAAAACTCTGGCTTCAAAAGTGAGGAATTCAATTACGAAAAATGGCCAAAGTATTTAAGGAAAAATACTCTAGAGTGTGCAGGTACTAGTGGAAAATTTATTTCTAGGACATTATTACAAATTACAGTGTCCCCCCCCCACATAGTTACCTGTGGATCAGTTAAGAAAATGAAGGAATAGTACTAAGACCGCCCTTTGTCACTGTTAATGACCCCAAATGACATTAATTTGTTTTCGTTAGTTTTTGGCCATGAAGAGGTCTGCTAAGAATTTGCTCACTGGCTGGCCCAAGGAGCTTCTTAATGTCCAGATGCACACGCCAAACATAAACTTCATCTATGTGCATGCCAAAGAAGTGTTTGCGTCACTGAGTGTGCGCTAAGGTCATGTCATGCCCACATGTTTATGTCTGGGACAAAGGCCATGTTCTCTGCAGGTCTTTGTTTTCTGTGTCTTCTTATTGAAGGGCGCTTCCAGGCTCCCCCGGCTGCCTGTGGGTAGTTTTCACACCACCTCTGCGAGACAGGAGCAACCACCTTTCTGTTCATTGTGGCCATCAGCACGTTAAGGTAGTGTGCCCTTGAGAGACTCTACAGAACATAACATCAGTGGTGTGTTCGCTTGTCCCCCGCGTGAGGTCGGGTGTCAAACCATGGATAGCAGTGAAGAGCGCAGAGCTGACAGAGCTGGAGAGCCTCTCATTGAAGAAGAGGGAGGAGGAGAAAGGACTTGTTCTCACCTCCAAGAGGATGGGCAAAGAATGCTTGCCTGACCGAGCCCAGGTTTAGTAGTGATCGTGTGAGGAACGTGGCTTTGCTTCCCAGTCGCTTGGCTCAGATCTGTATAGTAGACGCTTGGACTTCATCTTGTAGCCTCTGGCGTGTCTGCTGCATGGCTCCCTGTTGGTGCTCGTGCCTTGTCAGATTCCTCGACTCTCCCTCCAGGCCTGCCCACCTGACCTACCACGGGGCTGGGCAGGAAAGCAGCTGCGGATCTACCTGCCTCATCTGTAAACACATGGAATAGTGAGCGAGGAGGCACACTGTTGAATACATGTGCTTCATCTTCTTTCGCTGACAAGTTAGGAATGTACAAAGCCAGGTTCACACAGAATTCCGGTGCAAAGCAGAATTCTAAAAGTGGATCCTGTTAGGGGCTGAATTGTGTCCTCTGTGCTTACAAGGGTAGCAGTCCTCACTCCCGTTCCTCAGAGTGTGACCTGATGGTGAGCAGAGTCAGATTTCTGTTACTGTAACACAGTCCCCGAGACAGTCAGCATGCAAAGAAGAAACGGTTATTTTGGCTCACAATTTTGCAGGGTCCAGTTCATAACAACTTGGCCTCAGTGCTGTGGGGCTGTGGAGAGGAGGTCCACCGTAGGAACAGCACCAGGGCTCCCTGCACACCTCAAGGGGGAGGCGGCAAAGAGAACAAGGACCGAGCAGTCCGCTTCCCTCCCAGGCATCTCTTGTGACCTGAAGGCTCTCACTAGCCACACCAAGGGCTCTTCTGCTTCCCAGCAACACCTTTCCTTAACGTGTGGGGCACTGGAGACACTTCTGGAAGTGTCGACATTGAAATGAGGAGCCCCAATCAAATATTCTTACAAGAGAGTCCCCTTCTAGGGATCTTCCCGGAAGAGTTAAGTTCCTGATATTACAGTGTTCATCACACCCATGTTTATAGCAGCCCAAGTCATAACAGCTAAATCTTGGAAGCAGCCTTTCCATCAACAAATGAGTGAAGAAAGAAAATGTGGTACTGACACACCACAGGGCACTATGGTGCCATGAAGAAGGATAAACTTGAGTCTTTTGTAGGAAGACAAATTGACCATGAGACTATAGTGTTAAGTGAAATAAATCAGATGTACAAACTTAATTCTGGCATGATTTCTCTTAAGTAAAAGCCCCACAACATAAACAATTAAGTCACAAGATAAATTCAGATAATAAGAAACAGAGAGCCAGATCTTTTGCAAATGGGAAAGGTTATCAGGAGAGGAGGGAGGTAGGAAGGAAGAAGAAAGAGGTAAAAGAAGAATTAAGATGACTTATGTACATGTCCCAGCTCCACACAAGGATTGAAATTATTCTGAACTGCAAGCATGCCCCAGTAGAAATAAAAATCTGAAAGAAAAAGAATTTGGACACAGAAATGCACAGTAGGAAGACCAGGAAAAGCCACGGAATAAACAACCCGCTGTGAGCCAAAGAGAGGCCTCCAAAGACACCCGCCGACACCCGAGCTGGGAGGAAAGTTCCCGTTTCTTATTTACACCGTCCAGCCTGAGCCTTCCCGGGCCGCCCTGATGATCCGGTGCAGCCCCAGCGCCGTCCCGGCCCTCAGTGCGTCTCGGGAGGCTGGTGGGCGTGGCCCGAGGACGGCAGGTGCGGTGGGAGGTGGCCGGGAGGGCAGGAGACTGAGCGAAGCAGGTGGGAAAGCAGGTGCAGGTGGCGACTGCGGAATGCGGAGGAGAACACCAGCGAAAACATCCCCAGCGCTGCTGAAGCTGAAATCACAATAGCATGTCTAAGCGGAACTGTTTCATCCGCAGTTAATAACAGGAAACAAAGGCTCGAGAAAAGACCAGCAAGGATGGAAAGAGGCGCTTTGTCGTGCTTGATCTTAGGAGGATGGCTGCGAGTGTGGGAATAAACGTTCTTCAGGGGGGACGCAGAGAAAGACGGTCGCTGGGAGCAGGACAGAGAAACCCAGACACAAAGCGACGTGGACAGCAGAGGCTGCAGGTGGATGCTTCTCCGGAAGGTCCCCGTGGGGGCAGCTGAGGGGAGGACTAGGCTCCAAGCAGTCAGGAGGCCGGGGTCCGGACCATCCTCCTGTGCATCCCCCTCTGCTCCCCTGGCGCTTCCGGCCTTCTGATAGGGCCGCCCGGCTTGTTCAGACGCAGGCTTCGCTCCCTCACGGACTGGCCCGAGGCCCGCGATTTCTCATCTTTCTTAATCTCCGGCTCTGCCGACTACCGTTGACTGCGTTGGAAGTTTCCAGCTCTTCTCTGTCCGTGCCGCGGGGTCCTCAGGGTAAGACACAGCAACCACACTAGAGATTGGGAGCAGCAGCTGGGGACGAGGCGGTCAGCACCGGGCTTGGGGAGACCGTGGCCTCCCAGAAAAACGAAAAGAAAACTCTGCTGAAACAGTAAGCTCACCTTAGTCCTGTCACGTGCTATTACTCATTTTCTAAGGAATCTGAAGGACGCCCCATAGGGAGACTAATGCGGTGGAAATAACGAGCCGGAGTTCAGGGAGCTTCCCCGTCACAGCTCTTACGTCCGTCTGCTCAGAACGTCAGAAACAATCCTGGTTCCATCCTCCTGAGAAGGCAGGAGACAGAGGTACCCCATGAACACGAGCTGACTCTGCTGTGTGAACTAAGAACATCCCTGAACTCAGGGCCTCCATCGTCCAGCCCGTACACCGACTGTGTCTCTCTGTGCCGACGTGGGTTCACCCTGTGTGGGGTTCTGGTGGTAAAGAGAATAAAAATCTGCGGTTCGGGGGTAGAAAGTTCGCACAGAGTCTGTGCACAGACCCCGGGTTCAGTCCCCAGCCCTGCAGCACACGCACACGCACACACACACACACACACACACACACACACACACACACACACCCAGACGTGTACAGAGCTCACTCCTTAGGGATGTAAGGAGACAAAACAGAACAAAATGTCTTCAAGTACATAAATTACTTAACATTATTTTCAATGCAAATTGTTATTTCTCCCAATTTATTCTAATGGCATAGAATTTTCCGATCTTTGCTACACTAAAGCTTTTCCGTGATTTTGAATGCAGGCCGAAATGGAAGCTTGGTAGATGTTACTTATTTGCTCCCAGTGACCACAGAATCTCTGCTCTGTCTTTGCTTTTGCAGCGACCAGATCATCAGACTTGGAGATTGCTCTAGGTTCTTCTCCTAGCACAGAAATCTTTCCATCCCCATATTTAGAATGGTCTTGATCTCTGCCGGTTCCATGGCTACTTAACTGAAAGAATTGCTTATTGTTTTGGGGTTGCTTTACAGAGCCTTCCAATCAGTCTCCCTAGTTTGAGGAGCCTCTTTTCCTCTTAACCCTTTAAAATAGAATAGAATGATGGGACAGCTCAAATATAATCATGTGATGCTCTCATTTAATACCTTCAAAGGCTTCTTGTAAACTGAGAATTGAGCATACACACCCCATGAAGTTTGCCCAGATTGTCTTGAGATGAGTTAATAAAGAAACTCACAAGACAGAAATTTTTATCATTGCAGAAATGAAAAGAGTGGGAATCTAAGAAAATACATCTGCCAACAGTGACTCAAACAAAACTTGTCGGAACGGAGCGTAACCAGCTCTAACAAACTCAGACCAGTTAATTCTTGTACATAGATGGAAAGTTAGTCCCTCCCCCACTCTGACCCACAACTACTCGTCATACTGTCTTGAGGAAAGAAGAGATGTGGGGACGCTTTGGACTTAGTTTTAAGCCAGACACTGATAAGTCACAAATATGTAGATTACTCAAACTTTGCCTGGGCTGGCTGGATTTTGTCTTCTACAAAATGAATATAGTATTGTCTGCTTCATGAAATTGCTAGAAAGATAATGCATGTTAATTTAATAGTCAAGAACTTTGCATTTTAATTTCTAACACTTTAAATGTTCCAAATGATAGCTATTATTATAGTTACCCACTGTCTGTCTGGGACACTCTTTTTTCAGTGTTTACTTAGGTGTTCATAAAACAGAGTCCAATTGTTTCTTCAAATTTCAGCAGACCTAACTTTCCATCTATGTACAAGAATTAACTGGTCTGAATTTGTTAGAGCTGGTTACGCTTAGTTCCGACAAGTTTTGTTTGAGTCACTGTTGCGGATGTATTTTCTTAGATTCCCACTCTTCATTTCCGCAATGATAAAAATCTCTGTCTTGTGAGTTTCTTTATTAACTTAATTTTTAAGGACAAATACACATAACCTTTCTATTCCAATATACATTTCTATACCTTTATGTTTCTTTTGTGTTTTTATGTTTCAGATATTACTAGAAGGCCATTATACTAGCTGGCCTTCAGTTTCTGCAGCAGAGTGTCTGAGGTGCTCTAGACAGTCTGGCTTTAGAAGAACAGAGGTTTAGTTGGGTCACAGTTCATGATGTGGGCTCTTCTGAAGACCCCCTGTCTCTCTGTATCATCTAGAGGTCGACACAGTCCTTCGAGCACTGTGCCAGGGGTGCCCACTGCCAGGTAGGAAGCAAGAAGGTATTGCACCCCACGTGGTTTAGTGACAGAATAGTTTAAGGGACACTGATATAGTTTAAGGGACACAGAATAGTTTAAGGTGTTGGACAAGACCCAAATTTCACAGAGTCGTTTTAAGAGGAACCTTAAAGAAATGTTTTTGCATACATTATTTTGCTTAAAGGGGTGGACTTCTGTGAAATACGACGTGTAATAATTTTCTAATTTTGAATGTGTCAGAAAGTCAATATTATATATTTTTTATCATGTAGAGTCAAGAATGTTAATCAGAGGAAGAAGGAGAGGGCAGGAAAGCGGGAGACTAACAGATCAGGAAAGGGATGGGGAGAAAGGCGGGAAGAGAAGGGGGAGGGGAGGGGGTATCCTCCAGTGTGTTCTGTGCGTGCGTCAGTCTCATGTGCTGCCTGAGCCCCTGTTCTATATAATTAATACGCACCCATCTATTTTTTTTTTTTTGAGACAGGGTCTCGCTTTGTATTCAGGCTGGCTCTGAGCTCACTATGTAGTCCAGGCAAGCCTCGAACTCAGCAATCCTCCTGTCTCTGCCTCCCGAGTGCTGGGATTACAGGCATGAGCCACCATGCCCGGCACTACACCCATCTATTTTTAAGAATGATTGTCTATTTCTATAAATATGAACAACATGTGCGATGACAGTCACTTTTTTTTTTTTTTGAGACAGCATCTCGCTTTGTAGTTCAGGCTGGCTCTGAGCTCACTATGTAGCCCAGGCAAGCCTTGAACTCAGCAATCCTCCTGTCTCTGCCTCCCAAGTGCTGGGATTACAGGCGTGAGCCACCACGCCCGGCGACAGTCACTTTTTTTAAACAACAGTGGACATGTTGGAATCATGTGGAATTCTGTGGCTCTCCATATTTCATTTTTATTTTGAATCCTTCTTCTTCAGTGCTTCAAATACATTTCTTTATGAAACTATCCTGGCAAAACTCCAAACTCTGTACACTGCCATGTTACTCAAATAATACTGTTTGCATGATTGTAACAGTAGGTGAACAGTAGTGAATACACGTGCTCTGGCCTTGGGCACTCCAAGGCAGTGGTGGAAAAATTCTCAAATTTAAGCAAAATGTCTTTGAGAAATGCCAGCTTTTTCTGATGCCACTGCTTTCTGCCTTCCTGCAAACCTCCTCCTAACTTGAGCCGCTGAGCCAGTGCCCGTGCTTTCTCTGGCCAGCCTCAGTTTCCTTTGATCCTTCCTCCTCTCTTCTCTCTTGTCCCTGAACTTTAGTAAGAAGAGAAATGCTTGGATGGCCTGGCACAGTCAGCTAGTCGCCAAATGAAGACCACAGCGGTCTCCTCACGTCTCTCTCTCTGCAGCAGCGGCCTCAGTAAGCTGGAGCTGTGTGGGCCAGAGGGCTCCCGACTGACCCACCCAGCAGGAGATGCCGTAGCTAGGCCCTGGCGCCAGAGGCGAGTCCGTCTCAACCTGGCGTCCTTAAAGGTGTCACCCTGGCAAGTGATTTTGATTGCAGAAATGTCCCTCAGCTTCCTCTCCACAGCCTGGCAGTCCCAATGGTCTCTTGGACAAGGAGACTCATCCTTTGCTGCTTCGGATGTGCAGACTTCCAAACGGGCGCGTCCACAGGAAGGGAGCTCAGCGAGCCCAGCCCGAAGCTGAGCGAAGTAAAAACCAAACCAAGCGAATCTGTTTCCCAGGGGGTGTGGGGGGCTGGGGGCTGCACTGCCACGCGAGTCCTAGGTCCTCCGGCTCCTGGGGGGAGGGGGCCTTCCCAGGCAGAGCGAGACCCTGGTGACCAGTGGAGTCACTCCGGATCACACAGGTTCAGAGACGCTGGGAGAAAGAAAATGCCATAAAAATGCATCGAGTTAATTTCACGCTTTTCCACCTTCAACTTTTGCACAAATTAAATGTAATGCTTCTCAGCCTGAGTGGTCTGCATGCAAAATGGTAGCACGTAGTTGGGCCCGATGGAGATAAAAAGGGTTTGGCATTATTTACAAAATGTAAGAAAATATTTGTTTTGTGACCCTGAGTGATTTCACAGCAATTAAAGTGTCCCCTCCTCTTTTAAATGTGCCAGAACTCTTTGGAGTCCACGCAACATGAAAATGGACCCATTTACTCTGTTGATAATAAGCTGCAAGTTAAGGAGGGCAACTCATTCGACTCTCTTGCTTTCAATTTCTGCCAAAAAATGAGGGATTTTTTTCTCATAGGATGATCTCTGAAGCATCTTATTCTCTCAGACTTTAGACTCTCACAGGGCGGATCAGTGGCGCCCAGCCTCACGCGGGTGTCAGACCAGAGCCGCACGGCACAGGAAGGTGTGCTTTCTGCATGGTGTTGTGCTGTTTGCAAGGCGCTTCTGACCCGCAGGAGTATGGCTTGGACCAGTTTTCTCACCAGGAAGGAACAGACAGAAGGTTACCCCGCCATCGCCAAGATGGTCCTGGGCAGTGGCCAAGAGTGAGGGTAAATATTGGCAAGGAAGCCTTACCAATGCCTTTCTTCTTATTGATTGATTGATTGATTGATTGATTGATTGCTTTTTGGAGACAGGGTCTCGCTTTGTAGTTCAGGCTGGCCCTGAGCTCACTATGGTGCCCAGGCAAGCCGCCGCGAACTCAGCAATCCTCCTGTCTCTGCCTCCTGAGTGCTGGGATGACAGGCATGAGCCACCACGCCCAGCATTATATGTGGTAACCGGGGATCGAACTCAGGTCCTTGCGCTTACAAGGCAGGTGCCGGAACCACTGAGCTAACCCTCCGGCCCTTCTTTTTTATTTTTAAACCTGGAGTCCACCTCCCTTTGCCCAGGCTCTCCGTGAGCAGTGCTCGGGCAGGACAAAGGAGCAGGAAGTGTGGCCGCGCAGACTCACAGCTGGCACGGCAAGGCAGGGAGACGCCCCTCCCGCGCCCCAGGGTCACAGTGGCAGCTGCAGCGCGGACAATGGACAACGTGGGGCAGCGTCGAGGCGAAGCTGGAGAGGGACGCTCACGTGCCGTGCGGCCCCCGTGGGACCGGGGGACTGTGGCGGATGCATGCCACGCGGGGCGTGTGACCACACTGTCCACTGCCCTCTCTGGGCCCTGGCACCATGGTCGTGATTTTGCACACGGGGCTGGGGTGTAGCTGGGGAAATGTCACTATTTCAGAGTAGACCGTTCAATTGTGGCTTCATCAGCAGACTGTGGCTCCAGAGAATCCACGCTTGGAGAGACGCACCCAGGAACACTTCCTGCGGACCAGCAAGCCAGCTCGCGGGGGGCAGATCGGACCGTCACCAAGGAAGCCCCAGTTGGTTCTAAGAGTCGCTGAGGTCCTGGGACTTCTGCTTCAGAAGGTCCTTCATCAGCCTCTCACAGTGTTGCGCGGGGATTTTGTGCTAGCGGTGGCAGGAGCGCTGGCCTGCAGGGCGTGGGGTCGCCCGGGCTCAGA
>PVIC010001718.1:67665-87129 GCA_004025085.1 Thryonomys swinderianus | reverse complement strand
AAAGAAAGAAAGAAAGAAAGAAAGAAAGAAAGAAAGAAAGAAAGAAAGAAAGAAAGAAAGAAAAAGAAAGAAAGAGAAGGAAGGAAGAAAAAGGAATAAGGGAGGGGGCAAAAGAGAAAAGAAAGGAAGGAAAGGAAAAAAGAAAGAGAGAGAATGGATAAAGAGAAAAACAGAGGGCTGGCCGGGGGTGGTGGCTCACGCCTGTAATCCCAGCATTTGGGAGGCAGAGGCAGGAGGATTGCTGAGTTCCAGGCTTGCCTGGGCTACATAGTGAGCTCAGGGCCAGCCTGAACTACAAAGGAAGACCCTGTCTCAAAAAAAAAAAAGGTGAGGGGGAGAAGGCTAGACAGCGGTGAACCCTGTGAGATCACCACACCTCCCCCACAGACTCTTCACAGAAGAGCCAGAGCCATTATTTTAAAGGCAGGTCCCTCATTCCCCTTAAAAAAGTGATTATACAACATTTAATACATAAGAAATGCAGGAGGGGAAATAGAACAGCATTAATATGGCCACAGCCAAGTTAGAGTTTCTTTCGTATCTATTTCCAAACAACTCTCCTACATGCCACCCCGCCTACACCTATGGTGAACTTGACATGTATCTTTCCAGTGCACTTCTGTAAGCAAAACAATGTTATTTCTGCATTTTACAATTTGATCTAAATGGTGTTATATACTGTATTTATCCTTTCGAATATCATTATGCTTTGTGACTTTTATTCATGTTCATATTCACTGTTGTATAACATTCCACATTCTGAATCAACTATTATATTTATTAATGTATACCTAAGATACTTACACCCTTGGTTCTTTGTTTTTAAACAGTGCCTCTGTAGCTATTTTACACATCAATTTTACTGTATGTTTTGAGAGTTTACTCTTAAATATGTCTCCAGAACTAAATTACTAAGCAACAGAGAATTTCATCTTCAATTTGGAGTCAGAACAGACCCAGAGAAGTCCCTTGTATCTCCTCAGTTCTCTGAGCTTCTGGGCGGCTCACAGGGTTAGCACAACAGTATCACGTCCCCCCAGAACTTCGTTTGGCCAGACAGAGCAGCAGGGGTGGCGAGTCTTGTGCCTTAGCAAGTAGGTCTGGGGACAGCTGCATCGCCCACTGTTAGGCTGTCCCAGCCTAGTCCCAGCCTTCTACAGGCCCCTGGCTGTGACAGCCACTCAGGAGATGTGACAATTCTTAACCTACAATGGGGTTACCCAGGCACAGACCCTCGAAACTCCAAAGTAATGGCCTGAGGCAGCACCTGTATGGCTTTCGACTCTCTCACCCTGCGGAGTTCGCAGTACTGTACCTCGCAGGTCCCAAGGCCTGGCAGGCACCCCGGGACGTTCTGTAGACCTGGAAGAGACCTCAGTGAGCCCCGTGCTGCCCCAAGAGGGAATATGCTGACCGCATTTTACACGGAGCTAGCAACTGTGTGAACCTTGGTTTACACATGAGATTTTGTTTTGTTTTGTTTTGTTTTTGAAACAGGGTCTCACTTTGCAGTTCAGGCTGGCCCTGAGCTCACTACGTAGCCCAGGCAAGCCTCGAACTCAGCAATCCTCCTGCCTCTCGAGTGCTGGGATTACAGGCGTGAGCCACCATGCCCGGCACTGTGGTATGTGGTATTTATTGATTGTTGGTGGGTGTGAGTCACCATGCCCAGCATTGTATGTGGTTACCAAGGATCGAACTCAGGACCTTGCGCTTGCGAGGTAGGCACTGGAACCACTCAGCTAAATCTCCGGCCTCACACATGAGATTTTAACAGGTGGGTTAAAGGCCTGAAAATGATCACATCAGAAACACTGTCATGTGTATGAAGAAGTCTTTTCCTTTATGAGTAACAATGTCAACAAAAGTATAAGTTAGATATAATCATATCAACTGGATGGTATTTGTGCCCAAATATAATTCTCTGAGTGGGCGGTCTAGTTGCATTCAATGTAATAAAATTTAGATTGCTATAGATATCTACTTTTGGACGTGATTTAAAACAAAGTAGACAGTCGTTCTGTTTTTTTCCTTCAGGAATTCATGAAGATTTTACCTAACAGTTCCCACAGACTGGCCTCCAAAACAGCAGTATCATATTTGACATGAATGCCAGCTGGGGCACTAGGGAGTGTCCTTCCAGTAGGGCCGCTTGAGGCAGTCCGTGTAGGAAGCGTGGTCGAGGTTCAGAATGGCGCAGACCTGCAGGGCCTTGCATTTCTTATCACAAACTGCGCTGCTGTCGTAACTCACAAAGAAATAATTGTAGTATTTTATGAACTGCTTGCTGTCTGGGACCACAAATTGCTGGGCCAGTCCATATAAACTCTGTGGCGTGAGGTCTTCAATGCCATAGGTCTGAGTGAGGTTATACTCCAGCCTCCAGTCGGATTCGCCCTTGAGATTTGCTTCTGTCAGGTTCAGGAAGTACTGCGACATCCCCTGCAGTCAAGACAGTCAGTTTGGTTCACTGTGAGGCACGGACAGCACCACACCAAGGGAAGAAAGCTCGTTGACACTTACACAATAGGATTATTTTAAAGCCATTAGGATTAAAATTGTTTTTACAGAGAAAGAGGTTCAATAACACTTTTATTCCTTCTATCATCACAGGGAGTAATACCACCATCTCTCATAAATTTGTTTTGGAAAATGCAATTATATCAATGATTGCTTTGGTGAGGCACAGTCTTTTCAAATTATATTTGTAGAAAAAAGAAGTTATCCACACTGGTTCTTATAACCTAAATGGTCAGTCTTTTGATGCTAAATTGTTCTCAAGCAAAGATCCACAAGTAAGCGCCAGAAAACTCTGGTCTCAAAGTGCCCAATTCCGTTTTCTTCTTTAAAGATGTTTTTCAGGGGCCGGAGGGTTAGCTCAGTGGTTCCGGCGCCTGCCTCACAAGCGCAAAGGACCTGAGTTTGATCCCCGGTAACCACATATAATGCTGGGCGTGGAGACATGCACACCAACAATCAACACCACATACCACAATGCCGGTGTGGTGGCTCACGCCTGTAATCCCAGCACTCAGGAGGCAGAGACAGGAGGATTGCTGAGTTCACGGCGGCTTGCCTGGGCACCATAGTGAGCTCAGGGCCAGCCTGAACTACAAAGCAAGACCCTGTCTCCAAAAAGCAAAATAAAAAAAATTTAAAAATTAAAAAAAAAAAGATGTTTTTCAAACATGTGGTAAGCACTTTGTATGGATCAAGCATCTTCCCTGGCTTTGTTAAATGAAATCTGACTGAGTTCTGCTCTAGTTTGATCTGTATCTGAGGAGGCAGCGCAGCTCCTAGGGAGAGCTACTCTTCGGACAAGACTGAGAGTGGCTCACCGAGGGTTTTCAGTACATGTGCAGCTCACCCCAAACTGCCACCCAATGAGTGCTTCATCTAACTCAAACCCCAAAGGTGAGCCTCGCCAGCCCACACTGGCAACGTACTGCAAGCCACCCCAGGGACAGAAGGAAGAGATGTTGTGAGGTCTTTGCACAGAGCACAGTGCCCGGGCCGTGCTGAGAGCTTCCTGCAGAGACTGCACGCACAAGGGTCAGCCCCAGAAGTGCCCACCTACCAGCAATGTATAATCACCAGGCTTGTACTGAAAGAGGCGCACGCCAGGATTGTTGGTCTCTTTTGCTAAAACATTCCTCACTGGTGTAACAGCAGGAGACACGAACAAAGAATTCACTGGATGTCCTGGAAAACACATAAGCAGATATAATATATAATATATATATTACATACAATATATATTATATATAAGCATAAATAAATATATATATATTTTTTTTTTTTTGAGACAGGGTCTTGCTTTGTAGTTCAGGCTGGCTCTGAGCTCACTATGTAGCCCAGGCAAACCTCGAACTCAGCAATCCTCCTGCCTCTGCCTCCCGAGTGCTGGGATTACAGGCTTGAGCCACCACGCCCAGCACCGTGGTATGTGGTGCTGATTGCTGGTTGATTGCTGGTGGGTGTGAGTCTCCACGCCCAACATTTTATGTGGTAACCCGGGATCGAACTCAGGACCTTGTGCTTACAAGGCAGGCGCCGGAACCACTGAGCTAACCCTCCGGCCCAGATATATATTTTTAATTGAGTTTAATTCTATAAAAAACATGAAGAGTTTCCAGATAAAGAGGTTAACAGACATAACCAAATGGAACATGGTCATCGATGGATCCTGACGTAAAGCAATTACAGAGCTCTGTGTGACAACTCAGAAGAATCTCTGATATCAGTGCCAAAGAATTACTGTTGGTTCTTTCAGGCAAGGAAACATTACTATAGTTGGATAAATTATTCACATAGTCCCACAATGTGCACAGAATTATGCAGAGCTAAGGTGGATCTGATGTTTGAGATTCACTTTTATAAGAGCTTCAGGTGTACATATGACATATAAACACATTACACATATAACACAGGTAAAGCAATATGGCAGCATCTTGATATGGACAGATATTAAATATGACTGATAAGTACCTAAGGGTTTGTTGTATCATATATATATATTTACATGTATACATTTATACATATTTATATATTTTATATATTATATAAACTTATGTACATATATTTGAACATCTTCATAATTAAAAACTGTCCAAGCATATCACAAATACATACACAAATAAATAAAAACCTGATTTGTTTTGTACATCTACCAAAAACAAAATTCCAAAAAGTAAATAATAAGAATCTGGTTAGTGGGCCGGAGATTTAGCTCAGTGGTTCTGGCGCCTGCCTCACAAGCACAAGGTCCTGAGTTCAATCCCGGTAACCACATACAACGTTGGGCGTGGTGACTCATGCCCACCAGCAATCAATACCACATACTACAGTGCCGGGCGTGGTGGCTCACGCCTGTAATCCCAGCACTTGGGAGGCAGAGATAGAAGGATTGCTGAGTTTGAGGCTTGCCTGGGCTACATAGTGAGCTGAGGGCCAGTCTGAACTACAAAGCAAGACCCTGTCTCAAAAAAAAAAAAAAAATCTGGTTAGTGTGTCACTATATAATATAAAGATCTACTAAAAAGTGTATTTTTCTGTGTTAAGAAAATTATCAAATGCCAAAATGTAGGTATTTTTGCCAAGCAATTCATTCTAGATGAGAGATAAATACTGCGAATGGATTCCCTAGTTCCCAAAGAAAATATACATCTAGTTTTTCCTGTAAAACCAGAATTATGGGCCAGAGATTTAGCTCAGTGGTTCCAGTGCCTACCCAGCAAGCACAAAATCCTGAGTTCAATCATGTAACCACATACAATACTGGGCGTGGTGACTCACGCCTGTAATCCCAGCACTCAGGAGGCAGAGGCAGGAGGATTGCTGAGTTCAAGGTTTGCCTGGGCTACATAGTGAGTTCAGGACCAGGCTGAACTCTAAAGCAAGACCCTGCCTCAAAGAAACTAAAAAAAAAAAAAAAAAAAACCAGAATTACTATTTTCTGAACCCTCTACTTCTTGCCAGACCCTCTATTTTCTGTCGCTGCTGCAGAGGAGACAGTGGCCAAGAGCAAAACCAGGCCGAGCCAGTGTATGGAGGGCAGTGTAGGGGCCACTGGGCAGTGCAGAGCTACACATCCAGCAGCAGGTGGCGATCAGACAGCTCCAGGCTCGCGGGGTCCCCAGAGCAACGCAGGGAGAGGCAGTTTTAGAGTCTGGAGTGATGGACGCACAGTCCACAGGAGCCAAACACAAGCCACGCCTTAGGCGCTGCTCTGCAGGGCAGACAGTGCAGGAAGGAGCTGGCTAAGGACAGTTGGCATTCCTGCCAGGGAACCCCCAGGTGTCCGGCCCCGTGGACAGGGAGACACAAAGCACATCGTCCTACCTTCTGGGTCAGAGAGAACCATGATGCTGTCCCTGTGCGTGTGACCATAGAACTGGCCCGCAATGATGCCGCTGTACCTCCGGAAAATCTCCACCAGCTTCTCGTTGTAGTACTGCCGCACGGCGGTGATGCCGCTGGAGGAAGGCAGGTAGCCCACGGGCACGTGCGCCACGATGTACACCTGCCACCGAAGAGAAGGGCTTGTGATCTTCCTGCACATGGCGCAGCTGAGTGGCTCGCTGACGCCCAACACTGAGAATGTACTAACGCTCCTCCTGGTTTGTTTTTCATTATTAACACCTGTTGGAGTGCACAGTATCACATTCACCCAAGGAAGTAAGTCCATCTGGGTTCTCTTCAGTCCCTTCCTCTTCACTTCCTTCCTCTCCCTCTGTCTCAAGATACCTTTTCATTTGCAAAAGATCTGCCCGTTTCCTATTGTCTATCTTTGTTCTTTGTTTTAAATTAATCATACTTTGGGTTTCTCATCCAAGAAAAGCTACATGACATTTAAGCTTATATGTCTGGTATATTTTACTTAACATTATGGTCTCAAACTGCAATCATTGAAAATGTATAAAATTTAAAAAGCAAGGGCTGGGGATTTAGCTCAAGTGGTACCGCACCTAACCTGGACACACAAGGGCCCAAGTTCAATCCCTGGTACCACAAAAAAAAAAAAAAAAAAAAGCAAATAAACTATCTCTTCTATATCTGATGAAAGAAAAGTTGAAAATTAAGATAGGATCCTTCTATCTGCACTCATTTCATTTATGCTACACTTGTTGACATAAGGTACTTAGATTTTGTTCTCAATTTCTAGATCTTCAAATTTCATTGTTTTGTGTTTCTTAGCATCAGATTCTATCTCAAGTTCAATAAATAAAGAAATGGCTTTGGTCTGTGGGATCTACCTTCTCTTTATTTTGCTGAGAGCTGTTCAGGGTGTTTTCCAGCCATTCAAACTGATTTGCCGGATCAGTCTTGTTCAAGGTCATGACATTGGGCCCATAGTACAAGTTCGTGTTTAGACTGATGATCCTTAGGTTCGGATTCCCTGGGACTTTCTGTGAATAAAAGCCACCTAAAAGCAGTTTGAAAGCATGTTTTAGAAACACATACACAGATATATTCGGATATCAAAGCAAACTGTTAAGGTTTACTGCCCTGGTCAGCGCTTTCCACCTGCCTCTGCTCTCCCTGCACCGTGGCTCTCCCTTCAAGGACACAACCCTGCATATACAGTTCTGGCTTGCGTGGTAGGACAGGGTACAAGCTCCTAGATTAGTCAGAACTGTGGCCTGATGCTAAAATAACACATCTCAAATTCATATACACCGTGATCTCAGTGTTAGCAACAACAATGACAATATAGTGACAAAAACCAAAGGTTTAAGCACAGAGAGAAGGAGCCTCCCAGGCCTGTGTGAAAAGCTTAGTCTCACTTTGCCAACCATTTCATAACCTAGTTAGTACTGGCTTAGTGGAAAGTCAGGGTACAGTGTATTCTTTTTCCAACTGAAAACTTATATAGTTTTTTTCACATTCCAATTCTACATCAGTTGTGGCTCAGTGAGGAACATCTGGATTGAGAATGAAACAGGAGGGGACTGGGCTCGCCCCTGCGAGACAAGCAGGTTCACAGCATGTGTCACAGGCAGTGACACTACTCGCCATCCTCTAGGAAAGTCAGAACAGAGGCGCTTGGCAACAGCCAGCCCAAGCAGCACTGAAGACTCAAACTCAAACAGCGCGAGCAGGAAAGGAGGCCTGAGCCAGTCTTCTGCTTACCCTTCCTTAGCGTATTCAGAGCATCATCGTCCAGCCACGCTTTCCAGAGGTTGGCCACTGCATCATACACCTGACTGGTGGCTACAGGCAACTGATCCTGCCACAGACAACATAACCTGCCACTGAGACTTTAAGATATGTGGATTAATGCACATCAACATTACATGAAACTGACTATTATGCTAAGCATCTGTATATACATTCACGACTACTTAGCTTTCAAGGAATTTTGAGCTTAGCTGGGGGCAAGGAGGACAAAATATAATCAAATATAACAGGACACTGTGCCAGGGCTACCATGGAGGTCCTGCGGGATGGGAGCAGGGATGTCAAGTCAGGGGGCCGTGGAGAGCACAGCAAGACCGGGCCTGGGATGATGATTTATCCAGCTGATGAGAAGGGCCTTCCACGCAGAGGAAATAGCCCAGCACAAACACCAGGCAGGTGATGCCGCCTACAGAGAAAAGGCTCTCATGTCCGTATCACTGAAAAGAATGGATGGGGGAGGGTCACACATTCTAGCGGACATTCCTCTCACTGACACAGGACTAGGAGGAAAAGGGCCCTCAGGTGGCATCTCCTGCCAAGTATCTGTGACCCCTGAATACACAAGTCAGCACTTGTGGGCCCTGTGAGAAGTGGCTCAGCATGGTGTGACTGGACCAGGCATTTATGCCTGGGGTTTTGGGGAATAACTCCTGAGTCAGGGGTCTGCACTTTATGGTGCTGCCACGAATATACCAGAGGATCTGCTCTAACAAGGAGCTGCCCTGGGTTACCGCCAGAAAACATGTTCTGGCTCCGGGAAAATTCCCCTATACCTGTGCTGGGCCTGCTGACCATTGTCTCTCAAGTTAGCAACGTATTGTTTCTCTTCCAGTTTCTACATGGGCTAAGACAGAGTTTCATAGAGTTAGCAGAATGATGGATGTACTTATTCTTCTGGTCTTATTCTATTGAAAAGTTAAGCATTAATAGAAAGTAGTATAAGGAAGTTAGAGTTAGGGAAAAGATTTAAGAGAATTGTAGTTTAACATTTTTGAGAAATTGATTCCAGTCTTATGATCATCATGCTTATAGTTACCATTTGTTTCTGTTCTCGTTTCTAAGAAATGTACTGATCTCTTGATTACCTGCTTTTGTTTCTACCAAGCAAACGATAAGTGTATAAGATCATAGTAGCCATTATTGACATCATGTTACCCTTCTAAATCAGTATAAATATAGCCTAATCAATAAACACGGTGCCTGCTTAGTACTGACTGAGAGATCCTCCTGATCCCATCTGTCTATCTTTGTCTGTCTTGTGTTTTCTTAATCCTCACCCCCCGACTCAGGCACTGTCCGATTGCCGGCAGGCCCTGGCAGGGCCCATTTCCCCATTTATAAGTTTGAGGTTGGTCCACACCAGGGGTACACACTGCTCTATAAAGAGAAGGGTTGCGGGGCGTGGTGGCTCATGCCTGTAATCCCAGCACTCGGGAGGCAGAGACAGGAGGATTGCTGAGTTCGAGGCTTGCCTGGGCTACATAGTGAGCTCAGGGCCAGCCTGAACTACAAAGCAAAACTCTGTCTCAAAAAAAAAAAAAAAGAGGGAAGGGTGGTTCCCATCAGGCTCACGCATCACATGGTCTTTGTGACAACTCTCTACTCTGCTACTATAGCACAAATGCAGCCATGGAGTGGAAGTGGAGTGTGCTTTCTGATACATTTACAATCACAGGCCATGGGTCAAACCTGAATCAAATGTTCCAAGCTTCGGACTAAACAGCATTCTCTACAATCGCTTCAATCTGTTTACAAACCTAAGATTCTACGTTGTGGAAATGGGACCTGTCCCAACTGGAACCCAGCTGTTATGCACAGGTAGCTCTCACGGTGATTGGCAGAGCCAGGACCACAGCAGGTGTTAAACATTCTCAACAATTTCTGCCTTGAGTAACATTTTAATGAGATCAACTGGATGTGAACATGACTTCCCTCTTCGCTATTGTAGTTTCTTACAGTTTTTTACTTTAATCAAAATTTAGCTTTTATCAGAGTAGGCAGCTCTTTGTGTGCCTAGTCGAGATTCTGGAAAATGTAAGCATTTGCCCACATTGACATTCCTGGGCCAGGGTACAGCACAGTGGCACAGCGCTTGTCTGGCAAGCATGAGGCCCTAAATTCGATCTCCAATACAAAAACAAAAAACAAAAACATGGATATTCCTTGCTAATCCTGTCATGGAAATGCAATGAGCAAGAAATGAGTCGAGAAAAAGGAGAAACTAAAGACTATAAAGGAAAACAGGATTAACTATGACAAATGAATAATTTGCTTCTGAAAAATTCATCATCATGACTTTTTACTAATTACTTATATCCTCCTAAAGTCTCCAAGGCATCTGTCTTTCTTTCCTCAACTGTTATCATTAAGAGTATATTCTACCTACACAGGCCATATGCTACCTCTAGCTTAGATAATATCATAACAACTTTATATACTTCCAGAAGGTGACATCAAACTCACCTGTGGCCAGTAGTCATGATTGCCCAAGGTAGGGAACACCTGGAGATTTGGAAAGAAGCTCTGGATGGTTACTGTCATGTTAGTGATCACCTTTATGACGGTGTCTGTAGAGAGCTCAGGAACCGGAACATGAGGCGGGCTATCGCTGGAAAGGAGACAGAACTGTCAAGAACAGAATCCATTTTTATAAAGAGCCACTAGACTGAGACCCTGATGCACCTATCAGTGCACACTTGTCCTTTAACAGAGTGGATAACAGTTGAGTAGATGAACAATGGGCGGCTTGTGCCTGTGGTCTCAGAGCTACTCAGGAGACTGAGGCAGGAGAATCACTTGGGCACAGGAGTTGGAGAACAACCTAGGCAACAGAGTGAGACCCTGTCTCAAAAACAGTGCAACACAACAAATAAACTTGGAACCCCAGTCTGTCTCACTGCCTACTAAAGACTGATGTGCAACCAAACTTTACAGTATTAGTAAACTGCAGATTCCACAGCCCATGGCCAGGACTCTAATGTCAGTTTACTGATGCTCAGTGCTTCCTGCCACACGAGAGCAATAATAATGGTAATACTTATTATAAAGTGTTGGGAGGAATTCTACATAATATTAAGGAAAAAATTATTTCATAATTAAATTATGATAAGGCCTAGTTTTCCTGCGTACAGACCAGCTATGAGACATAACTCCATTTCTTCCTCGGTCACAGCTAAAACCTCAGTGGTGGCGCTGTGATGGGCCAGGGCAGGATTCCCCCCCTCTGAAGACATCCTGGGAGGGACGACTCCTAATCAGCACAGACTCTTCCTGAACTATCATCTTCATCTGCATAAATTCCTGCTTGTTTTAGAGTTATCCTTGTCATCCTCTGAGTCATCTGTCATTCCGGATGCACCAAATAAAGTTACAGCAGCTCAGATCTTTCCTCTTTGCTGCCCACAGCAGCACTGATCAGGTCCAAAGCTCAGATTCTTCTCTAAATCTCACTTCCTGTTTTTATTAATTCGTCTTGTGCTGTCATAGCTTGCAGGAGGCCAGGACTCACTGCAGGGGTTCTGGTAACACACCCCTTTCCCTGATCTCTACAGTAAAGATTAAGTTACAGTGTATGAATTACTAAAAGAACACACAGCATGAGGTAAACTGTGGAGGGAGCCAAGAGCAAAGGACCTGCACACTGAGCCTCAGACTCTGGAAAGCCAGGTCCCTCCAGGCGCAGGTGGATGAAGGCCAGCAGCTCCCAGACCACCAGCGCCTGAGGGCAACATGATGCAGTCTTTGTCCTCGGCTGCTCTGCTAGTTTCTGTTCCTAGATAGCTATGTCTGTAGGCTATCCTGGTTTCACACGTCCTTGAGGCTAAAATATTTTCTTAAACTCTTGGAACTGTCTCCTCCTGACAGAAGGGTTAACTGGGACTTCAGTCGTGTACCAGGGGGTTTCTCACCCCGTTTCTCATGCTTGTCTCATCCTCATGATGCTTTCACTGCTATAAAAATCTGTTTCCAGCCCAATAAAGCTGCCATTAGCTAACCAAGCTATTGGTCAATCTCATTGTGTTCGCAGTTCGTATCCCCAGCTCCCCTCCTCTCAGAAGGAGACTCTCATGGTTAACACTCTATAAGAATGGTCATTACTCCAGATACTGAAAACAAAGCCTCTCCCCTCTAGTATGGTGGGTAAAACAAGTTAATCAGCCCATCAAAAAATGACAGTTTAGCTGGGCGTGGTGGCTCACGCCTGTAAACCCAGCACTCGGGAGGCAGAGACAGGAGGATTGCTGAGTTCGAGGCTTGCCTAGGCTACATAGTGAGCTCAGAGCCAGCCTAACTACAAAGCGAGACCCTGTCTCAAAAAAAAAAAAAAAAATGACAGTTTACAATATTATCAGGACAGGCCTACCCCTCTTTTTATCTTTTGTGTCAATCCTTTCGGTAAGATCAATTTTCCTATTAATCAACATTTCAAGACACTGATGCAAGGATGCTATTAGTGGAATCATCTCAGAATTAACATGACACGTTTCTGAAGTCTGGATTACAAAACAAAAAAATACCAGGACCTAGCCGGGCAAGGTGGCTCATGCCTGTAATCCCAGCACTCAGGAGGCAGAGAGAGGATTGCTGAGTTCCAGGTTTGCCTGGGCTACATAGTGAGCTCAGGGCCAGCCTGAGCTACAAAGCGAGACCCTGTCTCACAAAAAAAAGAAAAAATACCAGGACCTTGAAAACTGACCTAATATTTTTTAATCAAGTAATTCTTAAAAAGTAATTATACTTCTCATAGAACACAGCATTCTAAGGAAGCTTAGGGCACCATAGATAGATGTTAAATAATCTAAGCTGTTCATAGAAGGACTTACCCTGTCCATATCATGAAAGACACTTCTTGCCCTGAATTCTTAAGAAAGTCAAATGCTGACAAAATAAGTCGATATGGAGCATCACACAGGACATCCCCAAAGGGGCCTGGGTTGGAGGCATTGGCGCCTTTGGACGAATTGCACACCTTGGTATGGTCATCCGTGATGTGGTAAGTAGGGTCCAGGTGTAGATCAGTCACATGCCAAAACTGTCCTGTGGAAGAAGAGTGAATAAAGAAGACGTGGCATTTATAAACAAGAGTACTGCTCCACCATACAGAAGGGTACATGTGAGTCCTTTGCAGGAAAATGGATGCACCTAGAGCTCATAAGGTAAAGTGAAATAAAGTAGGCACACAGCCTAAAAAGCTTGTGGTCTCTCTTACATGAGAAAGCCAAAGCATAAATTTTTAAAAAGAGCAAAATAAAAGATAGGTAATAGAAAATAAGGAGGGCTCTTTTGCAACTGGACAGGGAACCAAAATAAGGAGGTTAAGAGGGCGAAAGAGAGGGAAAGGTGATGAAAAAGAACCAAAATACGTTATGTCCACGCCCCAGCTCCCTACCACAAATGTAATAGGTATGTACTGCAAAGACGGACTAACAAAAATTGCTTTAAAAACAACAAAATTGTCCAGTGGATCACAAAAAAATGCTGATAAATCCAATTCTCATTTTGAATTTCTACATAGATACATAAGACTAAGACAGTTGCTCCTCCCTGTGATGGAGGAAACCCCTAGTAATTTACAGGTTCTTGTGACATACACATTCCTCTCGCAAAAGATGAAAATGCAAAGAGCAGGAAGAGCACAGGACCTGTGGGCCAGAACCAGTGAGCTGAGCACTAGCGTGACTGCCAAACACAGGCCACAAAACAAACATGAGTCTGAACACTGAAATACACAGACACAGCCTCCTGAGAAGTTAGCAATGTCATGCTGAATCTTAAGAGCATACTTTCATCAGAAGTGAAAGTTTGGGAAGTTATTTACTTTCCTCTTATGGAAAAAAATGATAGCAAAATTCAGTGCTGTGTGTCAAGTTTTTTTATGCAACCAACCTCTCAGAAAGAACATATAAATCTTTAACAATAGCCATATGCTAAAAAATAAGAGTCCCTGAGGTTCCTAATAGCTATTTAATAGGTGTATATCTTCTAGCAAACACTGGCACAAAGCATTAAAAACATTACAGGAAGCAGTTGTTAAAAATGTTTCCAACGGCTTTTCAGAGAGAAGGCAAACCCACCTGAGAGCATCCCTGCTTTTAATCATCACGAGAGGTTCCTTCATTGAAGGAAACACTAAAACAAGTAGTCATCCTCATACCTCTCTTTATTGAATATTTATTTATTACATGCCAGGCACTGTGACAAGCAGTTTAAATATGATACACCATTTCATTCTCAGACACACTCTGTGAAACTGGAACCATGGCTCTGATTGTAAAGGTGGCAAACTAAAGCTGGATCAGTTCGGAAATCTGTGGAAGTAAAGGGTGACTGAGCTGCTGAGGCCAAAATCTTGGCCCTATGGGGGGGGGGGGATCTGCAATCTCTGCATTCCCAGGGAAGGGGGTGGATCTGGATCTTGGCCATCCATCCTGGGAGGAGAGTGAGGCCTGTCGGTCACTGCTATTCAGGCATGTAGCTTCTCATCGATGGCCTTAACCTTCGGTGAGGATCTCCTTTCTTGCAAGCCTTTCAAGGGCCGGTCATACCTATCTCTCTACCACATGTCTAGCTCGATTTTCTACCTATGATAAAATGACTTGGTAAGAGGACAGGAAGCCCTGAGGGGGGGGCAGGCACCGAGTAATATCTATGCAATGTCACTGCTATCATTTTGAGTTGCAGTTTATACCTGTCTATACATGTCCCACAGAAGTGACATATGCTCATGGATGGGGCCTTGGGGAAGTGAAAGAATCGTGCATGGCAGTCTAAATAGACCATTCCTCCTTAGAGCTGAGGGTACGGGGTACACAAATTCAAAACTGAAGTTCCGCATTTCCAAGGAATAGTTAACACATGTTCAGTACACACAGAAAAACGCAAGTCTCAGACATCACACAGAGCGGGCCGGGACCTGGCTGCCTTCAGCCACGTACACACTGCCGCCCGTGTGATCCTAGTTGAATATCCTGTCTCCCCTGCCTCACACGGTAAGGAGTGCTCACACCTGCACAGAAGATGCTGTAGAGACCAAGGCAGTGAGTGTGCCCAGGTGAGACTTGTGTAATCGGGACCTGAACTCCGGAGGGCAGCTCCCTCCGGGAACATCTACCTACAGCCAGCATCCGGAAAGTGCCTGACCAGCGCAGGCCCTCAGCATACACCCTAATTTACACCTGACGTCACGCAGGTGGACTCAGATTTCAGCACTTCCTCCATCCAGGCTGGGGAGGAGTCAGCAAGGAAAGCCGACCTGAAGCCTGCCACTCCCTGTGTGTCAGACAAAGGGTAATTGCTTAGGCTCACTAGGAAAATGTCTTAAAATAGAACCAAACAGATGCACTTGGCGAGCTCTTAACCTCAGCCTGCGAACAACGAACCCGCGTGGGTCTCGGCTCCCATCTGACACTGCTGTAAATGCTGTGCGCATGCGCCGGCTGTTTCCACACCCCGGCCTGCAACAGCGCTCGCCCAGCCTGGTCTCCGGTTTCAAAGTTTTTACACTACAAAGTGCTTTGCTGCTCTGCGGGAAGTCCTTACAAGGCTTCCAAAGGTGCAGGCCTGCGGCTGTGCAAGCTCAACGTTTCTAGATAAATGTTCAAAATGATCCAAGAAGAGCTTGAGGTCAAAGGAAACGCGGTGCCCAACCCGAGCGCCCTGGAGCCCGGCTCGGAGGTCGGTGGGCTGCGGCTGTTGTTTGGACGCTGCGCACTGAAAACTCCGGCAACCCGCAGCCTGCCGGGTGACACGCCGCGGGCGCCGGCCTCGGCCACCTGCACTCAGCAGTTCAAACGGGCTCCCACAAGCTACGGGAGGCCGGGCTACGAGGGCTGTGGCACAGTCCCGGCGGTGGCGGCCACGCGAGCAGGAAACCCTGCAAAGGGAGGCCTGCCGCCTGCAGAGTTGGGGCTCCCTCCGGCTCTTCACTCGGCCACCTCTTCCTTCCTCTGCAGGAGCGGGCTCCCTCATGCGCGGGGCCCAGGCAGCTTCTCGTCCGCGTGAGAGCCACGGAAGCTCGGCAAGCAGGTCATGAACCAAAGGCGACTGGCCCTCGCTGGGCGCCTGCACCTGCACTCTCCTCCTCCCCGGGCACAACCGCAGCGGGCAGGGCTGGTCGGGACTGACCGCGGTGCGAGGGCCCTGCAGAGCAAGCGACCGTGTGCCCGGGACCACAGCACGCGGAAATTCCGCGCGGTCTCTCCTGTAACAGAGCCCAAAGTGCAAATAAAGAGCAAACGGAAACAAAAGTCGGGAGGCAGCCCCTCTGGAGACAGGAGGGGCCAGGAAAAGAGACGGTCGGCAAGAAAAGAGCGGAGACCACTCGAGCACATGGTACAACTGCACTCCACTATGCGATCACGACGCTTCGAGAGTGAAAAGGATCTGCCGGCCCCCGCACCTTCCGAGAGCCAGGGCGCCCTCGGGGACCGACCGGGACCGCGGAGTCTGGGCCGCTCCTTTCTCCGCCTGACGGGCGAAAGGACCTGACGGGGCCGGAAAGCCGGGTCCCCAGTCCCTGGCACCGCCTCCCGCCCTGCGCGCCGGATCCCGAGCGTCCCAGCCTTGGCCGCAGCCGGATACGCGCGGGCGGACAGGACTCGCGCGCTCCCGACGCCACGCGCACCCTACTTACCGACGGGGACCCCGCGCAGCGCCAGGCTGAGCCCCAGCAGCAGGGAACCGAGCAGCGCGCGCGCAGGCGCCATGGAGCCGAACCGGGCCGAGCGGGGCCGATAGGAAGCCTAGCCGGGCCGGGCCGGGCCGGGCCGGGCCGGGCCGGGCCTGAGCCCAGCAGGGAGCCGAGCGGAGCGCCCAGGCGGCGGCCGAGCCGTGACAGGTCCGCCGGCCGGTCCGCGCCCGGAGCCCGTCACCCTGGAACGCGAAGCTCGGAGACGCCGGCCGGCTGGTTGGCTCCGGCTGGGTGTTGTTTACACAGAGAGCGACGCGCGTCAAGCACGCGCGGCGCCCTCAGAGGTCACGCTCTTCTCAAGCTAAACTTGCAAGGCGTGGGCTTTTGTGAAGACGGAAACACGCCCTGCACCGCCCGAGTGACTCCCCGAGGAGGCGGCGCGGCTGCCGGTCTCCAGCGAAGAGGGCTGCGTGTCATGCCTCCCGGCGGCGCGATCGAGGGGCGCAGGGGAGCCACGGTGGGGAGGCCGCATCGCCTCGCCTCACCTCGGGCCAGGCCGCCCAGGGCCTGCGTTTTGCTTTGTTTTTTCCAGTTTTCAATACATTTACAAGAACTAAAGTGGTTGCAAAATAGTTCTTCCCTTAGTAAGCACTGCAGGCGGCAGCCCTCTGGAGAAAGTGCCTTCCAGTGTGGGTTCAAAGTTCTGCGGACAGACGGAGGGCGGTTTAGCCAGCCGCCAGCGCTGCCTTACCCCCTTTCCCTTCGTGTGCATCTGCCCTGATTCTGTCCTAACGCGTGGAAGCCGAGCGTCCTCACCAGCCCGGAAGGCTGCCAGGGACACCCTGTAGTGTGGCCCTTGATCTGTGCTAATGGACAAATCACTGATTTCCGGCTTTCTTTCTTTGCTAGGCTGTGCGGATTGTTTTGTGGAATTTAGCCTTCAGTGTAACTTTAATCTCTGTCCCGTGGTCTTAGTTACTGACGTTTGGCTCAAAACAAACTACTTTCTTACTTCCTTCCGAGCAGAATCATTATCTTTAGTCAACAACATAAGAGGAAGTGTGTGCGTTTTGAACCCTAAAAAAAAAGTTTCCAGTCCTAGAAAGGTAAGCTGTTAAAATGAGTGGGCAGAAGCACCAACCTCCCCTCCACTCACTTGGCTTTCTTTAGTTCTCCTTCGTATTCACTCTCGGTGGAGCACCGGGCCTCAGTGTCCCCAACATCTCTGGGCTACAGCTCACCCTGGCTGTGTTTAGAGGTCTCCATATCCCAGTTACGTGTCTGTGATATAGGAGAAGAATGTAACTCTCAATGTGTCAGATGTCAGATATGCCGAGTTCATCTTCCCCAGAAACCAAGAATGAATTCTGAGGAACCCGGGAAATTAGGAGTAGGAAAACTGGGGGGGGGGGGTGTCCTTAGTGATACAAAGGGACTAGAAAGTGGGTTTTCAACAAGCCCACTTCTCAAAAGAAGTTTTATAAAGCAGAATTACAAGGGGGGGGCACAAATTCCCAAGGTGGTCACAACATGGGTCAGAACTATTACCAGCCAATGAGATTACCAGTAATCAGCTATTATTGATCCAGTGGGGAAGCAGGTCCCCAAGCAAGTGTACATGGAAAGAACAAAAACCTTTTCAGGAAGGTCTGAGTCAGTAGGTCCTTGTCACCCACCTGGGCAACTGATGTCCACCTAGACTTTATTGGGCCAGGTGATACAAAGTATAGTGTAATCTTCAATGTATTGCTTATCTCTTGAGGAGGCCCTTAGGCCTGGTCTTTCCATCTTTATCTTGAGGCCTGGCCTTTAGTTTTAATGTATTCTTATCTTCTGCACTGACTCCCTTGGGGGCTTAGCCCTGTCTTGACTGCCTGTGGGTCTGCCTCACTTAGCTGTTGATAGTATTTGGTGGAGAGAAAACATGTAAGATGAAGGCAGAATGCTTCTGTGAACCTACTGTCAGTGGCCCATGACTGGATTTTGCAAACAATTTTTAGCCTAGCTTATATCTTTGGAGCCTCAGGGTCTAAGAAATGCTCTTGCCAGACCTGTTTTCCAAATTGCTCTTGGTCTGGGCTATTTTTCCTAACCTTTAACTATGTTGGAGGAGGTGACATACAGAAATGCAAAGTTAGTATGACAGGTTTCTATGGGACCCAGAACTTGAGAAATGATTGGCAACTACGCTGTAAACATTTAGGAAGTAGAAACACCTGACTCATCTTTCTACAAGTGGGCGTGCTGATCTGTCACTCCACCCTTGACCTTTCAGCCCACAGTGGGACTGCTTCCCTATAGGTCATGCAAAGACCTGTCTATTCTTTACTGTGTCAGAAATTCTTACCAACACAGAGTAACTTGGCCTCTTTACAGAACTGAGGAGAAATCCTTGCAGAGACAGGCCAACCTCAGTTCTTCTAGAACATGGGATAAAATGGCAGTGAGCAGCTCTTGTTGGAAACACAGTGGATAGCTGCCCTCTCACTGTCATGTTTTGCACTTTAAAGAGAGCTGTGATGCTATGGGACCACTAGTCTCCACTGGATGATCTGACCTTGGCAGTGATAATCGTATATTCAAATGATAAAGCCTACAAGCACATTTCAAATTTCCCTATCCTACATTCTAGTAAAGCACATGCTGAGCATCCCTAGCCCTAAATTCTAGATTTCAGAAGCGCAAAATTTCTGAGTGCTGACATGACAGCATAGCTGGAAAATGCCACACCCGAGCTCATGGGACAGAGCCCAGGCAAACAGGCGCCCACTAAAAATACTGTATCAAGTTACCCTCAGCCTATATGGAAAAGGGGTAAATATAACCCAGTTGAGTAACATACACTGTAATCCCAGTACTCTGGGAGCTTGGCCGAGGGGATTGTAAATTCCAGCCCAACCTGGAAAACTTGGTGACTTAGTGAGACCCTGTCTCAACATAAAAAATACAAAAGAAATGGGCCGGAGGGTTAGCTCAGTGGTTCCGGCGCCTGCCTTGCAAGCGTAAGGACCTGAGTTCGATCCCCGGTTCCCACATATAATGCTGGGTGTGGTGGCTCACGCCTGTAATCCCAGCACTCGGGAGGCAGAGACAGGAGGATTGCTGAGTTCGCGGCGGCTTGCCTGGGCACCATAGTGAGCTCAGGGCCAGCCTGA
>PVIC010001718.1:0-67565 GCA_004025085.1 Thryonomys swinderianus | reverse complement strand
TACAAAAGAAATAGGGATATAGGGAGTGGTAAGGCCCTGGGTTCAACCTCCTAAAAGATGTATGTGAAACATAAGTGAATTTCATTTTAGACCTCAGGATACCTCAGTATGTATATGCAATACTCTGAAATATAAGTCAATGAAAACATAGTGAATTTCATTTTAGACCCCAGGATACCTCAGTATGTATATGCAATACTCTGAAATCCCCAGAGGCTAAAAAAGGAATCATTTCCCAAGGAATAACCAGGGAGAATAAAATCCCCCACCAAAAAAAGAGTTGCATTTCCTATTATTATTGCTAGGCATGAAAACTTGCATGTACATCAATAAAATAAAAATGACACCTGTCTTATTGGTTTAACATTGTAGGACTGAAAAAAAAATGTGTAGATGATAAAATTATTTGTACTTTACAAATTGGAACTGCAAGCCTGTCACAAACATATTCTTTGGTTTGGTCAACTCCGCTCTAGGCACCCATTTTCTTCTACCCTGCCAAAAAGAACTGGATCGGCTTCGTGCATACACTACACACTATCTTGGCATTGAGGCTTGTCCATGTCGACAGCTGCCTGGACCCTCATTTTTAATAAGCAAGATAAAATCCATTTCATTTCCTGTTTACCACTCACTAAGAATCTTTGATAAGTGACATACCCATTATATGCCATTTTGATTATATGTCATCTGATAAAATATCAGCAACACATTCTGAAGCTTATTATAGTATTTCTTCAGATCATCTGTGGCTAGCAGCAAAAAGCCCAGCTCACCATAACAAGACTTCCTTAGATTCTGGACAAATAAATTTAATCACCACAAATTCTTCATGAACATCTCAAACACAAACATACCATCACCACATTTTGTGAGGCTAACTTCGTGCATGAGGTTTTATACACGGTGCCAACTTCCACAGTCTGACTTACTGAACTCCAAGTGGCTGTTTAAAACTGTCCTATACAATCCCTAGGTAGATTACTGACATTAAAACTAACAAAATTTTATGAGTGTGTAGGATTTTTATTCCAACTTAACTTGTATTCTGAAGAAAATTATAAAATTCGTTCATTTTTATAAGAAAATTGTGATTAAATTGTAGTGGAAATCATAACACAACTTTGCATATCAAAACTGAGCCAGCTGTTTGGAGTAACACATTTTCCAGTCAGCCTCCTCTGTGTCCACCTGCAGGTGACCTTTGAGTTGTGATCGGTGACCAGAGCGATCCAGGAGTTGGTCCAGTCCCCCAGGGACAGCTCTACACCTTCTCATAGTGGCGAACGCAGACAACATCCCCAAAAGTGAGTGTCTGAAACAGTTGAAAGAAAGTCAAGCCATTTTACACGGGAGTTTTTGTGGTTGAACTGCAAGAGCTTTTCATATACATGTATATATGTTTTAACCGTTACACAAAAGCATACTGACACTTATAAACCTTAAGTATTGCACCGGCTCTTCATGTCTGAGAGCAGACTAGAGGAAAACCTCTGTTCACTGAGTGAATGGCATGTGAACACCGCGCATGTCTCGAGCATGAAGGGGAAGAGCTGAGCTCACCTTCTAAAGGATTCCTTGTGGGTCCAGCTATTAGGGCCCCTGAGCAAGTTAGTGAGGAATGTATGCCCATCTTGTCTCAGCGCTCTCAGAGTAAATGTTTCCACCCAACAGAGCTCTTTAGGGAATCCAGTCATTTGAGCTAAGGCTGTCTGAAAGGACTTGTGTGAAAACCAGGAGGAATCTGTGCCCTCCAAAGGCTCCCATGACTTCCACTGCTGCGCGTTTGCCTAGATGAACCCGAAGGTGAGGCATGCAGGGTGGGGAGCCCTGGCCACACAACACTGATGTCAAGTCCCACCAGACAGTGCCCCCACAGAATCACCTAACAGAACTGGGGGGCAGGGGTGCCTGAGTTCTGCGGATGGAGTACCCCTTATTAGTTCTGTCTTTCTCCGTTCGTCAGCCAGTCACATGTACCAAAGCTGAACTCTCTAATTCTCTGAACTCCCGATTGAATCTTTTAAAAACATATTCTTTCTTTTGGTGATCATTTTCTCTAACATGGGAAAATATTCTTTTAGACAAAAGGAGAACTATCCCTCTACTCTGCACCCTTCCTTCCACATGTGAAAAGGAAGTACAGAAACGTCGGTCTGGGAGTATTCTAAGCAAACGGCCAGTTTTCTTACATAATGAAAATCCTCCTTAGCAACAGGATGTGAAGCAGCACCCCCGAAACAGACTCCATCAGCTGGACCATGTCAGTCCCATCATGATACCATGAGTTACAGAGAAAAGCTCCGCCAGCTCTTCCCAGGGGCCGATGCTTCTCCATCGTTTGAGAAGTTACTTGCAAATTGTTTCCTGTTTTCTAATATCCACATGCCTGCTTAGTTTTGAACTTACATATTTTTAAAACACATAATCCATTTTGAAAAAGAACTGGAAGGAAACTAAAGACTATTTTTAAAATGTTTTGTTATTCTTTTCAGTTACTTAAACAATCTTAATAAACTAAAAGATAAAATGCTTAACTGTCTCTTGTTTACTATACCAACCACTAAATAACTTTTCTGCGATTCCATAAGCTTGATGTCAGTATAATATCGGTTGTCACGTCTGTGTCTAGATGTCCCCCAGATCCTGATGGGGTCAGGTGCTTGGTCCAAGGTGCTTGGATTCAGAGTGTGTGACCCTGGGGTTGATCCATGCTGCAGTGCTAGGCTTGGGGCTCTAAGATTAAGGGTGTGACTGTGACCTGCCCCAAGTCCCCTGGGTAAGATATAAGGGACAGAAAGGCTGTGTCTGGTCCCTCGCTGCCTCTGCTGTCTTCGCCTGTGTCACTGCAGCGACCTGTCTCTCTTCTGCTTTGCATCTCTCTCTGCCTTGGAACCAGCCAACTATCCCTGAAACCTCTACAGGCAGCAAAGCAACTGACATGTTGCTCCCGTAACTTGTGAGAATCAGGTATTTTTGTCTCAACAATGAAGACATCAATCTATATATATTGTGATTATTGGCTTCGCATTTAAATTTCACTTGAAGAAAAATGAAAATTAAGATATGTCATGTACAGGTACAAATTCTCAATGTTGAATGAGATTATGGCGTGTATCTAAAATGTACCAATCAAAAAAAATTTTTGAAAAGGTACCAATAAAGGAATATAGGAAAGAAATGAATAAATAAATCTTGAAAGTTATTCACCGCAACTTGCTTCAACACCCCGTTTTGTGTAAACCAACCGTATAATTTTTAAAAACTAGGCCTTTTTATATAATCAAAGAGACTCAGCTAAATAAACAATTACTTAGATCTTTTGATTTCTCCTATTTATATATTGTAAAGAATCTTGCTAATGATGTAACATTGCTCTAAGGAAAAAGAAAGGAGGGAGGGAAGGGAGCCAGAAAGAGGGAAGGAGGAAGAGAAAGTTGAAACAGTAGGAAAGACCAGGCCCTTGTCACTTACCATAACCATTTTGCCATCCTTGATTTCTCTCACAAACTTTGTTTCCTTGCCGTCCCATTTCTGAATGTGAACGAGTTTGTCTCCATCCAGGCTGACGACAGACTGAGACCAACACAGAATATTAAAAGAGGAGCAGGTCAGACTTCTAGTACAAAAGTCATGGCATGAGCTGTAAAAAAACTGCATAGGTGAATAAACCGTCATCAGCTATATCCTATTAGTTCTTTGTCTTCTGTTCCATCTAGATTATTATGCAAACTCTACTCACTCCCAGTTCCATCGATATCTGTACATCTGGAGGCAAACGTCCCATCTTAGAAATTAAAAGTCTGACATAGTTCCATTCGGCCCCCATGGATTTAACTGAAGTCTGAGAAGGAGGCAAACTGGCTAGTCAGTCTGAGGTAATCAGGAGAGCAAATGTAGTGCAACCTTTCTGTCAAACAAACACCTCCTGGGATACAAGCTCGGTGTGAAACAGGAAAAGTGTGTGACAAGACAAATGGGCTGGAAATTCGGGTGACAGCCATGACCACCATTCAGAACACAACACAGGCACCTCAGCCTGGCAACACCTCAGGATCTTCCTTCTCTCTGATATTGAAAACATTCCGCACCAGCCAACTTTGAAGGGAAAAACAGACAAAGCCAGGCACTGGGCACCTCTCTTTCCCATCGAATTCGCAGAAGTCGTATCTTACCTTACACTTCCTGTCGTCAGCACTGATCTCCTCAAACTCCTCTCCCAGATGGAACCTGATCTCTGTGTTCTTGAACGTGCACTGCGTCCTGATCACCACCTTCCCCGCTTCCTGACTGATGATCACTGTGGGCTTGGTCACGTTCCCCACCTGCCGGGTGGCAAAGCCCACACCTAAAGCAGCAAAAGGAACCGGCACATCAGCAGCCACTTCCACAGCAGTTTCCCAGACCCAGATCCCAGGTGCTCAAGTATGAGTCCCATTAAATAGTTAATAATTAATGGTTAGTCCAAGAGTCCTACCACTGCCTAGCTGGAAAATGTGGATGTCGGAAAGAAACTGGAAAAGTCCCAGCAATATCACGTGCTCTGCGGAATAGCAAATGCTAATCCATTTGGCCCTGGCCAAGAAAGCAGATGACTGTCACATTAAAATTCAAGTCTGTACAGGTACAAATTCTCAATGCTGACAAGGATCATAGTGTACATATAAAATGTACCAATAAAATCAATTTTAAAAATAAAATAAAATCCAAGTCTGGCTTGGGCCTAGGAGAGTGTGATCTTTTGCTGACCTGATGAGTTGAGACAGGAACTTGCAAGGTCGGCAATGGCACAGAAAGAGCTCAGACTTTTTTATTCTTACGCACCTAGGGCCTTCATGTACTCGTCAAAGTTGTGACTATCCGTCAGCTTCCAGGTAGCACAGAAAGCCTCCACCATCCTTGCCTTTCTCCCCTCTACTTGGAAAACAGAATCAGCCAGGATCCCAGGTCTCCCTGCCCCTGCAACTCCACAGGACCCGAGCAGCCCACAGCCAGCTCCAGCCTTCTTATGTGGAAAGGCAGCTGGCACAAAGCCTGCGACTCAGAGGCAAACTCCCCCTGGGAGAAGCTCTTCCCAGTAGGCTGTCGCCGGGGGAGGGGATGGAAGGAGAGCTCCTGTCCTCGCTCTGATTGGCTCAGGCCACTGGGTTAGCAGGGCAGGTCACTGCTGCCCAGCCCTGGAGCAGCCCTGGGCCTGAGAATGCTCTGCAGGGCTCCAGAGGGGCTGGGCAGTGGCAGGAAAACGAGAGAGGGTCTTTCAGCTTCCATGAAAAATCTTGGCAGAGGCCATCGTAGACTCTGGGGCAAAGGGAGAGACACAATAGCACATTGAAGCTGATTTCCGTTCATGACAGAGCTGGTTACAGATGAGGACCCCCTGAAAGAAAACCACTGAAACGCAGGGCTTTGCACACAAGTCTGAACAGCATGTTTTATTTTCTCTTCTCTTTGTAGGAGCACACAGGCGGGCTAGATAGACTGCCAAAGAGGGAAGAGTAGCCTTTGCAGATGGGCTGCCTGAAAGCCGTGCTGGGTGTCAATGGAGGCTGGCTCACTCAGCCCTTTTCTGCACGCACAGAAGTGAATCGAAAGCCCTCATTGTTTTCTCTAAACACGTGAGAACCAGACAAGAACCCAACAGGGCCCAAGGGAGAGTGGGACCAGGACTCCCTAATGAGCTACCAAGATAAAGAAGACAGTGTTCTCTCTCACTTTCTTGAACAGATTATCAAATCCGTGTGGAAAACCTGGGCAGACGATTGTCTGCTGAGGCTACAGATGCCCTCTCTGTAGGAATGTTTGATTTCTCAAGGCCATGTCTTCACAAATACCATCTGTGTACATATTGAGAGCGCTCTGGGAAGGCAGAAAGTGGAGGAGCTGTGGGAATGGGGGAGGGCTTCTTTTTTCCTAGTTCAAGGCCCCCATGAATGGCCAAAGACCTTGAAGGTTCTGGGAGAAGAGTCAAAGGAGTTCTCTGAAACTCCTTTCACACGGTCATTCCTAATGCTTTGTGACTGTAGACCACCGGTGAAAAGCAGCTTCCCCACTTCTCCATGAGACAGCAGTCTCTTGGGTCCTCTGGATAATCCTGCTTAAAATTCTCTGCTTCTGTCCACACCAAATATAGCAGACAAGGCTCAGGATGCATCCGTTGCTGACTACGAGATTATACTTCAACATGAACTGATAGACTTTTTCCGTCCGTGTCTGCTCTTCCAATTTACATTATCCTTAGGAGTGCCATTGACATCTACCCAATGAAGTCAAACATGTATGAATCATTTCTAATACTTTACATTCCAAAATCAAATTCAATGTCAAGGCCTCTTAACATATGTTTTTAAATTTTGGGGGTAAAATTCAAATGACAAATTTATCTATGCAAACCAATTTACATTATTATCAAAAAATATTCATGTGTGTTTTATCTCATAAGATACATTAAAAGTAGTTCTAAAATACAAGTTATTTCTTTCTCAAATTATGAGAATGTAAGATCAATGAGGACAAGAAACTTGTGTTCAACTTCTTCATCTTAGCTCTTTATGGGTCATGACACCAAAATATTTGCCCATACCCACTTGTTTCTTCCATTCTTTGATTTAACAATACAAGATTATGATATATTAGTCCAGTGGTGGCAAAGCTATAGTGCATACATTATTTGTTTTTCAAGAGAAAAGATGTTAATGTAGAAGTTGGTTTTTCTGTACTAAGACCTCAGTATTCAGGTTTAATTACAGTGTGGACATTTTGCAGGAAATAAGCGGAGTGTGAGGTGGAGCTCGGGTGCTATTCTCTAGTGAAAAGTTCACCATCACTGACTTAGTCTAACTTATAGTGTAGGTTCCCAGGCATCTTTTATACTTCCTATAATACAAAACATAAAAGTTGCATAGTTCATAAAACTTTTCCACTGCACATAAATAAGCAGAAGAGAATATTGCTGCAAAGATGTCTATAGCAAAAATTCTATGAAAAGCCATTTACTACTCCATGACTCCTCAAACTGATACATTTAACCCAATTTAAATTATTCAGAATGAAATGTATTTGTATCTAAAACCTATTGCTTTCAAACTGAGCTTATTTGCTCTAACCAGTGAGTGTTTTGATAGATGAGAAAATTTTTAAAAATAGAGACACTGTGGTCCTAAGAAGGAATAAAAATAAATGTTTTTCCAGGTTTCCTAACCCTAGGAGCAAAACATGCTCTTGCTGAGACTTGTGTGATACCCAGGCACTCCGAGTTTAGAAAGGCAACAGTCATGACAGATTGACTGATCTCCAAGGGAGTTTACTTTGTGCATTAGCTAATAGCAAGAAAGCTCTAAAGAATCCATTATGAAGATTTATTTTTTCCAAAAACAAAAGAAAAAGATTTATTTTTTTAAGTAGTGAAATAAAAAGAACAGAGGGAAAGAAGATGCTTTGAAAGATGTTGGCAAATTCTCCACATGAGTCTGAATCCCCTGGCGCCGGCTTTGTTAGGAGTTTGTTTCTTCTTAAGAATCAAGAAGCATTATAAGGTTTTAACATGATTCTTAATCTAAGTAAGCCAACCAAGATCGTGCCACTTTCTTGTAAGATACCCAAGTGTGCACACCAGGAGAAATTAAATACCATTCAAAGAACGTGCTTGAGGTTCTTCTGGTTACCAGATTATACCAAACAAACTAGGAATAGAATTTTGCTACAGTTGGAAATGAAATGTGATTCCACGGTGAAGCCCCTATTGATGCACCCCATCTCCCACCATAGAGAACAGACGAGATCAGTCAGACTCGCTTTGCTGACACACATGAGTCGTGCAGATGTTCCCAGAGATGCACTTGTCTCTGTCACAGGTAGGTCTTTCCACATCTGCACCCCAAAGTCAGCCAGTTACTCCAGCTCAGAGCCAGGAGCGAGGGAAGTCAGTGCTGGTGATAAACGGATGGGTCCAGGGGGTGAGAAAGGACAGGAAAGTTGGCAGTTTATCAATCTGTCCTTTCATGATATGCAATTTTATCTGACTCTTCTATAAAGAATGTAGTCTAGATCAAAAAGGAAATGGATTCCTACCTGTGTCACAGACAGAAAAGAATTTTTATAGAAATATTCTTCTCACTTATTTCCTATTTCATACAGTTTTTCTTCCTTTTACTTCCTACTGTCTAAGTGTTCTACTCTCCACACTTTCTTAAACAAGAAGCCCTTGTTTTGCTTCTGATCTGATAAAGTGACTCAAGAAAGAACTTTCCTCATTACAAGGTTATTGTTAACAAAGTACAAAGAATTTCTCTCTTCTGGCCATTTAGATACCCAACTTTCCAGAGAAAACTCTCCAGCCACCTTCGTTAAAGCCCATTTGTCTTTTAGAGTTCAGTTCAAATATTATTTCCTGAAGGAAGATTATGTCATCCCATGGTTCCATTCATGGCTTTTACACATATGATAATTTCAACTAAACACTTCTGCAAACAACTTAATACCCTCCTCCCTCAGAAGAAAGCAAATACTTCGATCTGTCCTTGTATTTTACAAAGCCCTCCAGACCCAGTGTCCAGCATAATATCAAGTCTTCCCTTGATAGTATTAAGTATTTAAAGTATTTATAGTACTTAAGTATTTAAAGTATGAATAAATAGAGTGAAATCAGGTAAATAAATTTAAAATATAAGAATTTAAACCATAGTCTGTCTGGTATAGGTGCTCTTTTCCCAGTGACTGTCCAAGCTTTTGCTCTGTGCACACCGTCTGGTCTCCAGCATGGGCTCTCTAGGCTTCTGCATCTCTGCCATGTTAGTGCTTAGGAGAAAAAGGAAGGCTCATTGTGTTTAGCTTTTTTTTTCCTTTTGAAGTAAAAGGAAGTTAGTAGGGCTAAGAAAGCATTAAAATGTGTCATAGAGAGTTATTAATGCAAGGGTAGCAGAGTGTTGTGCCAAGTCAGTGTGGCAGCCTGATGCCAAACACCATGAAGGGGGATCATGCTTTTCTGTAGTTCCTCTGGTCTGTTTATTATGGACTATTATTAGTATTACTATTATTATTATAATTATTATTGGTTCTCCTGTCCTTGAAGAGGTGTCCTGTTTACTCTGTACATGAAATACCCAAGTAAACTTTGAACAATGATCATCAGACAGGTAACTACTTTCAAATATTAATCTGAGATCAGCTGAAGACTAAAGAACTCATTTAGCCAATTTTAACAGGTAGGACTTAATACAGAGAGAAGGATGCCTACAAAAGTCATGCAAGCATTCAGAGTACAAATTTCTGGCTGAGCTGAGTTTCCAAGAGCAGTCACAGAACAACACCGAAGAGAGCGGCCTGCTGGGGCAACAGTGATCTCTCCTAGCATCAGGAAGCTAGAGAGAGTCGGGAGGCTGCTTTCCCATCTGCAGCCCCAAGAATACCCTGCCTCAGAAGTTATCGTCCCAACTAAGGGAGTTCCATTCAGAAATACTGATTCCCAGTCACAGCACACGAGACACATCTCAGCAGTATATAGGAGTCTTTCCACCCTCTCTCTCCCACCCTTGCCTTTTGGGTTCTCCTCCTCCACAAATGCCGACCACAGGCAGCACATGTGGGACTGGAGTGGGGTGTCGATCTGTCTCTGCTCCTTCTGCAGTGCACAGAGGACCAAAGAAAGCAGCGAGAGTACCGGTCAGATGGACCCATCTCCCTGCCCCACCCATCACACAGACAAAACTGAGCATGTTCTGAATGTGTCTGTTAAGAGAGAAGAATGAAGGAAAGGTGGGATCTTATATGCCTAGAAGCACTGTAGAGTAGTGACAGTCAAAATCCTTCAATACCTGTGCAGAAGTATAATCAAGCAGGCCCTAAATTTCCCCAGAGAGATGTTGATATAAGCACTCTGGGAGTAAGGATAGACTTTATATTAAAAATGAAAGTTCCCAGGCCGGAGGGTTAGCTCAGTGGTTCCGGTGCCTACCTCACAAGCGCAAGGTCCTGAGTTCGATCCCCGGTAACTACTTACCATGCTGGACGTGGAGACTCACGCCCACCAGCCATCAATACCACATACCACAGTGCCGGGCGTGGTGCCTCGTTCCTGTAATCCCAGCACTCAGGAGGCAGAGAAGGAGGATTGTTGAGTTCGAGGCTTGCCTGGGCTACATAGTGAGCTCAGAGCCAGCCTGAACTACAAAGCAAGACCCCATCCCAAAAAAAAAAAAAAAAAGTTCCCATTGTTCCTTTAATAAAGAAATGATTACTTGTTAAAAAGTGAACTTGATCCTTACTTTTTGTGATGTGCAGAGATCTCCTCCAGATAGTTAAGGGCTCAAAAGTTGAAACTCTGAAACTCTTAAAAACCTAAAGATATTCCTGACATTCATATTCTACAAGGATTAGGATCAAGAATAAGAAATAAGAAAAACATAACCAACCCATCGAAAAATTGGGGAGATGAGCAGAAAGGGCAGTGAGGAGAAAGGCCTGTGTCAGTGGACACATGAAAACATGTTCACCTCATGTTTTTGACATGGAACAGGCAGATCCAGGACACAAGATGCCATTGTATGTGTGTCTCATTGGCCAACATCAGAAAACCACCACACTAAGTATCTGGTGAGATACACACCCGCTGCTGGAGTTTAAGTTAGTGAATTCACTTTGGGAAATAACTTGTTGCCTTTTAAGACTAAAGATTAACCCATGACTCACTGATGGCAATGTGAGCTAAGACAAAAACATCAACAGTTAACTTCCTGATCCTAATCCTTATAGAGTATGAGTGGCAGGAATATCTTTAGTTTTTAGTGTTTGTTACTTTTCTTTACTGTAGTTTTGATAACCAAAAATTTTTCTGATATTATCCAATGTATTAATAGTTTTACTTTCTGGTCAATGTATTTTGTGTCTCCTTTAATGAAATAGCCCACCTGGAATCCAAAGGCCAGCCACTTAGACTTTTTATTAAGAGTTTCAGTGTTTCAACTTCTGAACCCTTCACTATCTGGATGAGAGCTCTGTACGTCACAAAAAGTAGGGACTGAGTTCACTTTTTAACAAGTAGATAATAATACCTTCATTAATGGAACAATGGCAACTTTCCCCTCTGAAATGGAACGTCCCCTCTGGGGTGTATTAAATTTGCATATATACAATACATTCATCTGCTTCTCTATACTTTATCTAGGTCAACTGCTCAATTTTACAATTCCTCCACTATTACTAAAACATCTAAATTTTTACACCTTCATGAAAATCTTAATGATAATTAGAAGACATTCCTAATAATAATTAGAATAATGAGAATTATTATTATCTGTAAATGTATTATTACTTGTAACTTTAGATGGGTATGTTGGCACACACCTGTAATTCCAGCACTCGGGAAGCTAAGGCAGGAGGATCACCAAGTTTTATCTTTAACTATGTCTAATAATAGTTTATAATTTCCCTTCTGGGGGTTGTACATATTTTGTAGGTTTATTCCTAGGTCTTTGCTCCCTAAATATATTTTGTAATAGTTCAGTATGCTGTCTTAGTAAACATATATATATATACAGCCTGCTTGCAACACTACCCTATTTTTAACAATTCAAAGAATGTTTCTCAATGTAAGTGGTCACAACATATGCAACCAACAGTATTTTAATTCCCTCCTTTCTAACTCAGTTTTTCTTATAATATTGCACTAAAAACAAGTAGATATATCAGCCATTGTCTGAGAAGTGACTTTTTAAGGACTGTGTTTAATGTTCACTTATTTATGTTCCCTCCAGGTATTTTATAGTTAATATTTTTGTATTAGTAGCTTTACCTCAAATCCCTAATTCCCTAATCATTTTTATCACTGTGGACATGCTAATGAGGTGCAGGTCCTTTGTCATCTAGCACAGTGTGGATTTTAAAGGATTACAGCAGAGGTGTGGAGCTGCCCTGCCATCTGCCTCCTGGCTCTGGCATGGTCATCCGGGGGCCACCAGAAGTCCCACCAGACGTCTGTGCTTTGATTCAGCCCACCGAAGCACTGCAACTCACCCAGTCTTCTTTCCTCCGTCCAGTGTGTCCCGCACATTCTGTCTTCTCTAGTTAGAGAACTACTGGTTATTGTACCACTACATTACAAGGTGTGGTGGCTGCATAAAAGTGTTACCATCTTGAGGAAATACTTATGATCATGTTAAGTCATAAACAATAAGTACATGTGACAGTATGTCCAAAAGCCTCAGAGAACTGGGCACTGAGGACAGAAGAAAATCTCAGTTCATTTTGCAAGTAATTCTTACCTGCTACCTGATCCCATTAATCTGTCCTCTAATTATTTAAGAGGGAGATTCTGCAATTACTATTTCAGCAGCAAGTTAAATAAATAACAGAGGAGTGCAGGGAAGGTTCCTCAACTGTTTGTAACAAATCCCAGGCGTGGATGAATGTTTCTCTTTACTTAAAGAGGCAGAAAGGAAAAAAATCAAATCCAGCATGAAATTATTGAGCATATATTCCAAAAAAGAAAAATAAAGTACACATTGTTTTGAAAGCAGAATAAAATGACTCCCCAGAAATATTATTTTATCAAAGTAAAGAGCAAAGGGAAACTAAACGTCAGTGTTGTATCAAAGGGCACCAGTGTCCTCCGTGAAAGAGCAAAAATCTGTCAGAAGACAGATAAGACTGAGGAGGCTGAAATTAGGAAAGAAGTTGATGTGACCAAGACTTAGAATAAGTAACAATTAAAGGGCAAGGACCAGATAAGCACAGACAGTAATGCACAGGACACTGCTGAAGGATGACATCCTGAACACAGAGACTTTATGAGTGGCAAACATGTTAGGCACGAGAGAAAGAAGGAAGAGCTTCATGAGCTCAAATATTACCAAGAAAGATACCCAAACAACAGGAATAATATATATTACAATTATAATTACAATCGAGAAAATCCTCTGTAGTGAAAGTAGGTATTACCTGACACAAACAGAATGACATACACTGATAAAATAAACAAAAGGAAAACCCAAACTTGCTGCTCTAGAAATATTTTGAACCAAATATAATTCAAATCAATATAACTATATAAAAATGAAAAATGCATAAAAAATGCCTAAAACTTTACAAAAGTTATTGGACTGGCCATAATTTTCCCTCATGTAGTGAGTTTTGTTTTGTTTTATTGTTCTTTTGGTGATGCCAGAGATCCAACTCAAGCCCCCAGTGCTTGCCAAGCAGCTGGTGGCACCACTCTGCAAATCCCTAGGCCTGTAGTGCAGTATTGGACACCCATAAACACAGAGCAATACTGGGAAGGTTTCAAGGAAATTGCAACACATTTTCATTATATATAAATATAAAGGAGACATCAAACATCAGTCTATGATCTTTGAATATCAATCTATTGACCCTTTCTTTACAATGCATGTGACACTTTCCTGCGAGAAGATATTACATCCTGCAGTGGACTGAAGTTGTATCTCTTGAAATTCATTAAAATTCCATTGCTTACCAGCCTCTGAGATAAGCTCAAGCTTTACAATCAAGTTGTGTTTCAAAATCCTCAGGATTGAGTCCAGAATCTGACCAGTGGCAAAGACTTTCAGGGAGGGATTTTTCACCTCACAAGAAAGATCCACCTACATCCATCCTTCCCAAAGGGCAGGATGTGCATACACAGGTGGAGAGAAACCTTGCTCAGAATGGTGGTGGCTGTAAATGAAAGCATCAAGTGAAAGCAAGGAGATTTCACAAAAGAACAGGTGGGGTGTAAACAATGGAGCAACACCTGGGTTCAAGACTGCTTTTGAAGATCTTCTTTTCAAAACTTTAGATCACAGCTGTGTTAATATTTACACATTTATTTCCAGAAAGCATTGTGTTGTTTTTATAGATAGTATTCCAGGTTGACAAGCGTGAGTTGTGACTCCATTATTGAAAAGCTTGATAGTTCTTTCAGCAACACATTTATTCACTGCATACATGTAAGTCAGTGTTCTCAGTCTCTGTACTGAGAGACTTTGGGATACAAAAACAACGACAACAAAAACAACCTGAAGCAAAACTCCACAACACAAAGATTAGTATTTTAAATCTTGAATCTGTTCAAAACCAGTGCTTAGATTAACTAGTATAATAATCTCTGAATGCCCTATAGTAAAATCCTATTATGAGAAGAGTCTCTTGTTTTGACTTCAAAAGACTCTAGCCAGGTTCGGAGCAGAGGGTACCTCCTTAGACAACTGTGGCTTGTGCCTCACAGTTGGGAAATGATGACATTTCAATGGATCATCTCTTGGTTTCTCTTTTCTTTAATATCCTAAAATTCTTGGTGTTTCTACAGTATTGAGCCAACTTTCAGATTTAATTTTGTGGAAATCCTACTGGACATGTTAAGAGACCTTCGACCTGTGTGTAAGCCAACAGTGCCCTTGCAGGAAAACATTGCCTAACCTTTTGTGAAGCAATCCCCAGATTCTTCATGCTTCTAACTCAAGGCAAACAAAACAGTTCTATCGAGGTAATACAGTTAAACAGAAAATACCTTTAATCTTTTAAAAGACATGACTGGGAAGGGGAGGCAGAACTCAGCAGCTATGTTTGAACTGAATCACAGGTAAAGCAAAGCTACCTTTAGCCCAGAATAGTATCTGTTCAATCAATTCAGTGTATGTTACAAAAGACTTGCTGTTTCCACGAAAGAGCCACATATACAGACCGATTGCTCAACTGACCAAATGAACCAAAAGAATGAAGGTCTACTTCATTCTTATTTTTAGAGTAAAAATGAAAGAAAATAAAGCCAATAAATCAAATGTGACTATAAAACAAAATGCCAAACATATTAAAAATTAATTAATTAGTTAAAAAATTAATCCAAAAGAAGAACAAAAGACAGATGAATGGGGTAAAGAGCAAATGAAGAGTAAGATGTCAGATTAAAGCACACACAAGTTCCAAATCTGTGTTGTCCATTGGATGCTCGCTTTAAAGTAAAATTTCTTAAAAGTCAAAGAGTAGAAAACTTATCATGCAAATACTGATGGTCAGAAAGGTAAAGTGTTTGTCTCCTCTGAGATGAGCTGGGCCTCAGACAACAAACCTTTCCAGAAACAGAGTCGAACATCTTTAAGTGATCGGATAGCAAATACTCAAGTGTTACTTCTGGAAAGGGATATGAAAGAGGGAATTTCCAGGGGTCAGGAAAATTTTCTCAGTCTTGATCCTGACGTAGCTTTGTCTAGATTTGTCAGAACCATCACACGGTACGCTTTCAGGTCTGTTTATCAGCTGTGTTGTGGAAACCTGGTGCTAGACGAGAGGACAGGCCCGGGCTGTCCTGAGACCTCAGACTGCACAGAGTGCGGATGACCTGGAACTTGCTGATGGCTGCGCCCCCGAGAGGCCACAAGCAAAGAGGGGTGAAATCATGGGCCAGAACAAAATGTCTACGTTCTGGCTGAAATGTACCCAGTGTGAGACTGTACTGAAGGCTCTGGCAGATCTCTGAAACCACCTGTCCCCAGGTGGTTTGTGCACATACGACTTGACTCTCATAGTTTTATGGTTTGCTAGGAAACTATACAGGAAAAGCCTCAAGTCTTAGCAAGTCAAATCTACATAATATGTAAATGGTATCTTAATAAAGCTTTTTAATAGTATTTCCTGAGAGTGAAAGAGTCTAGAGTAGTATCATACCGTAGAGATTTGATACATGGTCTCTTTGACTAAACTGCCAGGGGCTGAGGGCCTGGTTAGCTGTTCACTGTATAAACCATTAATTGAGCAGTTAATTTCTCTCCACCCTAACTCTCTCTCTTGCCCTGTGATGGTTTTTGGCACTAGGGACTGAACTCAGCACCTCAACAACTAGGCAAGCATTCTGATCGCTTGATCTTACCTCAGCCTCCCAAGCAGCCAGGACTATAGATGCCATGTGCCTCCACACACCATTTGCACCATAGAGTCTTTTTAATAGGGGCCTGGTTGTCCCAAACAGTCATTTTAAAGAGTAAATGAATCCCTGCAAAAGAAATGACTGGAAGAATGTCACAGCATGGACCCAGCAGACCTTAGCTATTCCCTATTCCACCCTCTTTCCTTGGCCCTGATGAATATCGGATGCTTATGACAACCGGTGACACTGATTGAATTCATCAAAATAAGCAAAACAGGAGGGAAATAAGAGGAAGAGAAATAGCCTATCACTGGAAATTGGTTTTTAAACCAGAAACTCAGTAGAACTGCTCTGCATGTCTGGAGTTTCAGCATGGCAGTGGCCAGCGTCTTCCAGTAATCTGATTTGCATAGTTGGCACACACCCTGCCCTGACCTGGTAGGATCTGATGCTGATGCAGAACTCATGCCAGTGTTCTTCCTATTGCAGGCTCCCAGGAGGAGCCTCTGTGCTCCGCAGTCACACTCCAGAGAGAGGGTGTTTCTTGGCGTGTCTGTGTGGACTAATGAGCAGGAGGGCGGGGACCCAGCCCAAGTATACGGAGCTTGGTCTTTGTTCTTGAAACTACTTCTCAAAGCCCTGGCAGCTCGACTGCTTCTCACGGGAAGGTGTAGCAGCGGGGCTGGGAGAGCTTGGGGCACATCCTGGCCCAGCGTGTGTGAGCCTGGGTTCGATCCTCCTGCTGTAGAAGCTAAAGGGTAGAAACAGATAACTGTTGTCTTCCTGAGCAGTGGTCCCTACATATATTTTGTGCTTTACAGTATAAGATATACATATCTATTCACAATTTATGTGTATAAAATCATATGAATGTTATAAAACATATAAAATATAAATTAAAGAAAACAAGATGAAGAAAGACATTTTAATATGCTGTCTTGCCAGTTATAGATGGCCTGTTATATACTTTTTCACTTAGTGTGAAAGTCAGTTTCAGTAACAACAGATGCACTGTCACTCACATTTCATCTTGCATTGTAAACTTTCTCAGACATTTTAGTGAAAATCTATCACTCACAATGTGGCTGGCAAAGATGTGAAGTAAAACAACACTATCAAGACTGTGTCCTTGATTGTCATGATGTATGTGCATTAGTAGTATTGTTTCACAGCCTATCTAAATAGCCTTTTTCAATCTTCTTATCTGATAGCATTTAGTTTAAGTAAACCTAGAACATTACTTATGAATTCACTTAACCGAAATGGGGTGAAAGTTGAGGTTAGCCCTTTACAGCACCCACTGTGTCCTAGGATCACTTCATCACTCATGACTGTCTGACATACCCTCTGCCCAAGGACAAGCCACGGTCCATACACAGTGTGTGCCAACATTTCGTCATGATTAATCTTGACTGCCAACTTGACTGGCATGAAAGAAGCTAAAGAGATTGCTGAAGCACACTTGTGGGGGGATCTCCAGGGCATGACTGGGGGCCACATCTGGCCCCTGGTCCCTTTTTCTCTCTGCCTCTGCGTGCTGTGAGTTGAGGGGCTCTTCTCTACCACACCCTTCCACCATGATGTTTCTGCTTTGGATCCATTTTACTATGGACTGACCCACGTGTCCACAGAAAGCCTTTTTCCTGTGAGTTCTGTGTGCCAGGTGTTCCAACACTGGAAGGCAAGACTGCATCTCACTTTACATAATATTAAGTATTAATAACAGTACTAGTACTTTCTGATGTTACTTCAGAATGAAGCCATTTGCAAACTCACTGGAATTCGCAAACACCAACCTCCCCATCTCCCCCTCATGCCATATGAGGAGGGAAAACTCATGCCACATAAGGGGAAGAAATGAAGCAATACTAAGTGTGAATTTTCAGCCAGGTCTACATGTATAATATATATTTATTTTCATCTATTATTTCATAATATATATCTTATTTTGTTATAACTGAACTTAATTACTAACTCATCTTCCTACTTCTAATTAGTTAATTAGTCATCCTATTTAGTCAGTTTTATGCAACCCAGTACAGTTTGTAATTAAGTGATCTAGGGTTTCAATAAATACAGACTTCCTCCTTCCTCCTCCTGCTTAAGACAACTGCATTTATTATCTAAGGTGGGCAATGAGTTGAAAGATCCAGGACCTGGAGGTCAGAAAGGAATATAACTCGTGTGATCACAAAATACAGTAAAGGTTTAAATCTTTTTTTTAAATGCTGCTATAAAAACCATTAATACCTCTCAGTGTCTTCCCCCTTGCTCCAAAAGCACTTACACTGTCATTCTTGTCACCTTCCAAAGCAGATCTGGAGTCCTCTTGCCTTAGTGTCTTAAATTGTGTTGTTGTGCCTCCCTCAACACCCTGAATTAACTCAAAATTTTTCCCTTTCACTGCTGCTTTGACTTTGGGGGAGAGCTAGAGGCCACACATTGTCAGGTTTGGTGAACAAAGTCGATGGGGACACACTGCGTTCCTGTCAGATGTCACTGGCAGAAATTCTCACCATATTTTATCACGCCCTGTAAAGACACTCACAGGAGAGGCCTGCCAGAGCTGCTGCAGAAAGCGGCAAGAGCAATAAGTATGCTCAAAGTGAGGGTGAGTATTTTGAGGGGAATTGATCGAACTGTGTCTTTTGCTATAAATTTGTGGAATTCAAACATCCACTGTAAATCTTGGGCACTCCTTGTGTGGTTGTCACGTTAGTATCTGCATAATCTATTCTTGTCCATCTGGACGTGGCTCTCTGCTTCAGTGTGTCTAATGCTGATATATGCCCGTCCCATGGGAGAGAACATACAAGAATTTTGTCTGGAGCACCCACTTGTACTGCCATTCCACTAGTGTGTTAAAGAAACTAAATAAGAGAAACTGAGTTGGAATGGGAAAATCAGTACTTCTCTTTCAGAGACAAGTTTGAAATGTCTATTATACTTTGAAGACATATTGGAATAATGTCTTTTAAGCATAGAAGTCTGACGTTCATAAGAGAATTGGATGATTCTGCACCTCGGGACAATCAGAAGCATGTAACTGGCTTTCAAAGCCATGGGGCTGAATTAGGTCATCCACCGCCTAGGTTCCAATGAGTACAGACAGTACTGAAAAATGACTTAAAGATGGAGCCTCCAAGATTGTCCAGAACTAATAGATGAGAAAGAGTAGAAGGTTCCAAACAAGAAAATGGAAGAAATGAAAACAAGCACAGTGTCATATGGAAAACAAAGGTGATGATGCTTCAGGAGTGGTTGGTGACCCGGTGAGGAGCAGAGGTGGGCCAGAGGGAGCCAGTCGGGCTGCAGGTGCATAACTGGGAGGTCATGGATGCCTGATTCCATAGGCTCCCTAGAGGGAAGGGTTTAAGGAGGAAAGCTGAGAACATGAACATAAAGAAGGACCCAGAAGCTGGCACAGGGGTCAGGTGGCTGCCCAGAGGTGGGTGATGTGGCAGCATGTTAACATGCTAATGAGCATCATGCAGGAGACAGAAATGCAGAAAAAGGAGACAAGAGAAAAGTACAGTCAGTTAACGTATCTTACACTGTTTAGCAATGTTTTCTCATCATGGAAATTATTTTTCATCTCATTACTTCTGATGCAGGGAGAAGTCAGCGTGTAGACACAGAAACAGGAAGCAGTGGGTTTGGTGGAAGAAAAAGGCACAGTCATCTGATTTTCACATGAAATATGACACATTCATTAGCCAAAAACAACCCTAAATGAACTGAGATTTTTCTAGAATTGATGGAGATTGTGGATTTCCTATTTACAACTCAGTCCAGTTTAGAAAAATTAATTTATATTTTGTACATAGCTGAGTAATATGTAATAGTAGTACCATTGGCTGCAGGAGTCCGTCAGTGACAAAGTGAGTCATCTTGAAGGGCTGGAGGAAAGAGGCTGGCTGCAGCACGAGGCAGACTCCAACGTCAACACCGACCTCAAGTTAACTGTGGACAGAGGTGAGACACAGCCAGCAAGTTGCTGAGAGCTTTGCAGCATAAGGAGGGACTTGATAAGATAGAGCCCTGTGAGCTGCTGAGCTCTGCGACTCCCTAAGTCAACAGGAAGTACTTAGGAAAGGTGGAAATTACATGCAGAGCCCATTCTTTAAGTTCTGAATTTTATAAAAGAGAATTAAGAGAACCAAGCAGTCCACGGAGACTGTTTTCAGATAGTTGCTAAGCCTTTAGTCTATACTGAGCATCTTTCTCTTGCTTTGCTTTTATAGAAAGAGTTTTAGTTTTAGGTGGGCTCTTTAAAAAATACAACTAAGAGGCCGGAGATTTAGCTCAGTGGTTCCAGCGCCTGCCTTGCAAGCACAAGGTCCTGAGTTTGATCCTGGTAACCACATACAATGCTGGGCATGGTGACTCACGCCCACCAGTAATCAATACCGCACACCATAGTGCCAGGCATGGTGGATCACGCCTGGAATCCCAGCACTCAGGAGGCAGAGACAGGAGGATTGCTGAGTTCGAGACTTGCCTGGGCTACATAGTGAACTCAGGGCCAGCCTGAACTACAAAGCAAGACCCTGTCTCAAAAAAAAAAAAAAATACAACTAAAACCACACAGACTTAGAGGACTTAACAAATCAGGCCTCTACCCTCTCAGGCCTAACAAAAGCCCACAGATGGGAGTCTGGGCCTTCATCATGGAAGGGGGCCAACCGAGCTGACCCCATAGACGCAATGCCAAGAGGCTTGCTTTGCCAAGGACAAACCATTTTACCCCATTGTGCTTTTTCATTTTCCAAAGTGTGCCAGGATAGACAAACAGGAAAGCCAGCTCTTCTGGCCTGTGCAAGTTGCCGACTCAGGGTGTACTCAGGGAGGATGGCACACAGAGCCTGTGTCATGACTGGTATCTGGGGGGATGGCTGGGGCAGCACTTGGAGGAAGGGGTCCCCATCTAGGCAGGGAGTAGCAGAGGCAAACCCCTCTGTTGGCCAACGCTGGAACAGATGCAAGAGGCTGCACACGTGCCTGAGAGAGTTACAGATCTTGTGCAACTGATTCTGCACAGAAACTGGTTCTCAGCCCTCGGGAGGGAGACTGCTGAGGAGAAATCAGTTTTCTTCTCCAGAAAGCAGACTTGCTAACAACAGCACATTTTGAAATATATGTCATTGACCTTTCTTTCTCACTTTCTCCTTGGCTTTTCTTTTAAATTAGTAAAAAAGAAAAGTTTTCAGGGAAGGGTTGCAACCAGAGAAAAGCAAGAGTAGGAATGAAGGTGAAGAGACAGGATGGACCGTCGATGGCCGATTCCACAAGTCAGACCCTTAGGGTCGAGCGCGTGGGGACATGAAGGAAGGCAGGGAGAATGCCTGCTGCTGTGAGGGCAGTTTAGGCTCAGATTTAATGACATTGACAACAAGTAAAGGTTCTGTGGGCCACAGCGAGGGATGAGAGGAGGACGGTGGATGGGCTGGAAGCCAAGAGCTTGGCAAGTGTTGTGCCCTTGAAAAGTCTCAGTGCTTTCTTCCCCCGCGCTGGGTCCAGTATGGAAGCACAGAATAGAACCCCTTTACAAACTGGCCAGGATCTGGAGAGGAAGAGTTTGTGCCTCTGCTGCCCATGAAATGAGTGATCACAAGCTTTGTCACATTCGCTAACGACCCCGCAGTCCCTGAGCGGGAGTCGAGATGTGGCCATTTGCACCAGGAAGTCGACGTGGCTGACGTGAAATTTCCCTAAGAAAACACACTCCCGTGACTCGTGTGCTCAGAGAGTGTGAAACAGCTGAGGCAGGAGGAGCCAGAGAGGCCTCGGGGACAGGAAGGGGTAGCAACGCGTGTGGAGACCTGAAAGGAAGATCGTTTTTCAGCATGGACGCCTGCTACACCCAGGACAAATGCCAAGCAGCAGATTCGCCCCAGCACACCTTCTCCCGAGGACACGGGGAGGCCGAGGGCAGAGGGAGGGACAGAGGGGCACCGTCTGCAGAAGGCTTTCTCCCGGCAGGTGCCATTTGGGAGTCTCCATAAGTCACACGTTTCATTCTCACAACCAGCGGGAACTTAGGGACACTACTAGATTCATTCTTTAGGTGAAGAAACGATTAGGGGTTGAAAAACTCAGAATTCACCTACACCAGGTAGAATGGACTAACACTAGTTTCAGGTCTTTTAGACTAAAGAGATCGCAGGAAAATGTGAAATATATTGGAATTTATTACACACCTAAATATTCACACAGAGATGTAAACTTGTTTAAAAGGTATTAGTTCTGAATGTCAGGGGGGAAGTCAGGGTAACTCGCACAACCTGGAGCAGGGAAAGGCCCTGAATCTGCCCTTTCTTAGGGAGTAAAACTAGCCATTCTATTTCCTTCTTCTCTCGCTCCTGACCTAATCCCTGACTTCCTGTTTCTGTCCTCTGACTCCTCCTTCTAACGCTGCACTCATCGGCACATTAAGTTCTCCCAGGTCCTCAGGTGTACAGCTCCCTGTCCTCTCAGCCTGCTCTGCCCTTGTTATCAGTAGGGTGCAGACAAGAGCCAGAGGGACCACTGCCCTTCCGAGTTCGCCTGTCTCCCCTCCAGGATATGATGCTCAGCTCATCGCAAAGCCAAGGACGCCACCGCCGCGGTCTCCCAAGACTGAAGACCAGCAAAACACCCAAGACAGGAGATGTATTTATTGTCGCACGTGTCTGGTTGTATTGTTGATGGACTCTTAATATATATGTGGATGAACAGTAAAGATAATCACAATTTATGACTTGTACATTTATTCCAGGAAATGTATCTTTCTTGATCTCATTCAACAAAATCATTATTTTGTAGTAATATTTTCCACTTAATTTTGTTTTCGGCTTGCCAGCAATTATTCTAAAGGTCGGAGACACAATATGTAATTATGTTCATTACATGCAAAGTTTGAGTATAAATTGCTTCATGAAACAAAATATTCCTTGACTACAATGTTGGGAATGTCATTATGACTTCTGGTTGTTGGCACTGGAATCATAAATTACAACATGAATAAAACAATAAAAATCAGGATGCTTCATCTTATGGGAAATAATATTTTATATGGAAGAAACTACATTCTTCCTATTTTGGAGAAAGGCTTTGACAAATTAATTTTTTTTATCTTAGCTAAATGACTGTCCTACCCCAATCTTTGCAGCATTTAAAGCAATGTTTGTCTTTGATATTAGTAAAGGAATTACCCATAAATGCCCATAGAATTTAAAGAAAGCTACCTTTCATTACAAGGATTTAGGGCATGAGGAAAGCGATACAATTCCCTGGGTTCTGTGTGGTGTTAGTCACAGAATGAGCATCTAGGTTGTAAGTCATTACATTACATCCCAAAGTTCCAGGTTTTAAAAAACACATACTTGGGCCGGAGGGTTAGCTCAGTGGTTCCGGCGCCTGCCTCGCAAGCGTAAGAACCTGAGTTCAATCCCCGGTTACCACATATAATGCTGGGCGTGGTGGCTCACGCCTGTAATGCCAGCACTCGGGAGGCAGAGATAGGAGGATTGCTGAGTTCGCGGCGGCTTGCCTGGGCACCATAGTGAGCTCAGGGCCAGCCTGAACTACAAAGCAAGACCCTGTCTCCAAAAAGCAAAAAAAAAAAAAAAAAAAAAGAAACCATACTTGGCTTCCCTAAATCACGTGGTAAAGTTCACATATGTTGCAGGTAGAGAGAGAATACTAAACATTACTTAGCTTCCAGTGTTATCATGAATCCAGTGTTAATGTGGCCAGTGTTAATGAATGAAGACAGCATCGTAAGATATTTTAAAACTGTGAAAATAAAGTGCTTGTGTCTTACTGAATGGCTGCTCTGATCCACGCAGCAATAAATATATTCTCCTCCAGCTCAGTTTCCCTGGGGATGGATGTGCCCTACAAGCCTCAGCCATGGCCAGTCCGTGTGTCTTCTTTTTACAGGTACCAAGTGTGGTATCAGGGGCTGTCCAACCACCTGACTGAGGGTATAGAGGAGGATTAAAGAACAATAATAAATAACAACACAAAAGACCAATAGAAGTGACTTTCTGTTGTTGTTTGGAAGGGAAGATGGAACCTGACTCTGTGTCTTCCTGGCTAAGCCCACGAGCCTTCGACTTGTCAGTATTTCTCCATCACCACACAGCAGGGGGCGTAGAGGCCCATGTAGGAAACAGCAGGCTGAGGCTTGTAAAAAGGGAGAAGGAGTCGTTCTCGTCTTTAACTAGTCTCCTGTGCTATTGCAGCTCACGTGTGACCTGGGAGAGTGGCAGCATGGGGTCCTGAGTCTCCAGCTGCAGCGCTGTCTTGCCATTAAAGACGTGAGTATCAGTGATCACTGAGACCTCCGCTGGGATTGTTGGCCTAGGGAATTCTTCTTCTGTTTGATGGCAAATCTCCTGGGCCCAGGGTTGACTCACAGTTTAACCAATAACCGAACAATAAGCCAATTCAATAGTATTTTAAAGCTCGATTGGCTCAGTTTCAAACTGGTCCCCAGGGATACAAACCAAACCATCCCAGAAATTGTTTGCTGAAACTAGTGGGGACAGCAGCGGTCTCTTTCCCCGTCCCGTGTTTACTGTGGAAGTCACAAATCTACAGTTGCTGGTGGCCAAATTGCTTGCCACATGTCTAGCCAGGTGGTCATAAGCAGAACCAAAAGAAGGAGTCTGAGCTCTAACACAGTTTGAACTCAGGCACAGGCATCAGTAAGGCTCCCTTAGTCACTTTTCCAGTGTTGGACAAATGCTAGACATTCACAACTTAAAGGAAGAGAGGTATAATTTGCTTCATAGTTCCAGAGGTTGGCTCCAAGACAGGAATGTCATGGCCAAGAGGCTCATTGGTGTCAAGCAGGGAGAGCATAAGGGAAAGGCCAGGGAGAATAGACCCTCCAAAAGCACAAGACATGGACCCTGACTGGGCCCCACCTCCTAGCAGCACATACAGCTGTGAGCATCAGTGGTTAATCTATTCGTGAATACAACATCTCCGTGACCAAATCACCTCTCAAGAGACTAATGTCAAATACAGGGAGCTAAGAAAAGCAGCCAGAGCCCTGCAGCATCACTGGCACCAGACCCCCAGGTATGTTCCATCTCTAATAGTTCAGTTACTTACATGAATCAATAATTTTCTCTTTTTGCTTAAATTCAGGTTGAGGCAAGTTTCTTCCTCTTACAGTCAAAAAGGACAAGTGCAAGCAATCTATAACAACCAATAATCTATAACAATCTACAACAGGTGCCTAGGTACAGATTTATGGAACAGAACCTACACAAGCACGGCGAGCAGGAGGGGAAGATGGAGAAGGGGCATGGCTCACATCTGCAGGGTTGTTGTGTGTGACAGCTGACCTTAATTGTGCCAACTTCACGGGTGGTAGTGAAGTACACTTCTGGGTGTGTCTGGGTAGGTGTGGAGATTGACCTCAGGCACTATTACAGTCCCTGGCCCCTGGCTGTCTGGTACTGTTCCCTTACTGTGCTTCCTGGCCGCCCTGCTCTAAGCAGCTTTGCTCCCCCTCACTCTTTCACCATGACATTCCTGCCTGGGCCCAGTTCACCTTGGACTGCACTGTCTGCAACTCTGAGCCTTATTACACCTCTCCTCCTCTGAGTTGTGGATATCACTGACTTTGTCCCAGGGACTGGAAAGAGGACTCACAGGGCAAGAGTGACTCACTTACTCCATGACAAAGAGTAACCGTGGTGGATGCTGCTTCCTAGGTTGGAAAACTGGGCAGCCTGTGAACCACAGATGAACTGACTCATTGCCCTCCAGTGACAGACACATGAGCTATGAAAATGAAAGCTGAGCACTGAAAATGGTAGGAACACACATGGTGTGGAAAACATGGAAGAGTCACCATCAGTACTTCCGTCCCTTCTGCTGCTGGTTCACACCTTCCACAAAACTCAAAATCCTAGACACGGGGGGGGGGGGTGTCATAGTTCACTGTTCCAGTTATTTTGAGAAACAGACTTTTTAAAAAATTTACAATATTAAGATAACAGTATTTATGAAAAGAATAGAAAATAGAGTACTTGGAAAAATCTTTTTGAACTACTTCATTGAAGTATGGTTGACACACAAAAAGCTGTGCAGGTTTAACCTCTACCACTGCACATGAGTTAGGGGAGAAACACTGAAATCATCACCAAAATCTATGCCGTGAGCTTTTCCATCATTTCAGAAGTTTCCTCTCACCATCTCATTTATGTCTTTTCTTTTCTTTTTCATTTTTTTCTTCCTTTGAGACAGGGTCTCTTTAAGTCACAAAGTTGCCCTGGCTGTGCCTGAACTTGTGACCCTTTTGCCTCAGCCTCCCAGAGTGCTGGGGTGACAGGCACTAGCCACTACACCAGATTGTGATAAGTCTTCTTAACATAACACCTATACTTTCAGCAAAATTTTATCAAAAACAGGCCCATTTTATACAATTTCTATGACAATTAGCACATACCAAAAAATAATAAAATGTACCAAAAAAATAGAGCTTGCTTTTTTAAAAAGTCTGCTTGGCCACAAAAAGCAAATTTAGAACAAATAATTAAGTTTAAAAATCTCGATGCACTGCCTAAAAGACCATATAACTTAACAATAAAGTTGAGCTGGAAAAAAATATTAATTTGACTAAAGGCATCTGATAATATATTGGAAAACCAAAACTTAGATCTTTTTCATTTAGAGGAATTAATAACCACCCTAGGAAAAGTTCTCACTCAGGAGAGTGTTGGGTGATTAGCTTTTAAGTATTAGTCGCTTGTTTTCATCCAAGACTAAAATCTCATGATCAGGCTCAGGCTTGGGAGGTCAAATTTAATGGAAACTGTTTATTCAGAACACATTGTCAAGAATTCTACAAGATACTAAAATTGTCTAAAGATAGATGCTATTGATATAAATACATTATTCAGATATCAGGTACCACTATTAAATGGCTGCTTTTTTGTACATAATTCATCAATTTGAAAAACTATTTTCCTAGTTAAAAGGTAAATTTTTTTATGTCTAATATTAATTGTAAATGCCTTGAAGAAACTAGAAGAAGCTCTGAAGAATCATATAACCTAAATTGGTGATAACTGACTCTAAACTATCAAAATACTAGCATAAAAAGCATGAACAACATAGTTAAATCGTTCAGTTATTTTATCTGCTACTAGAAAATCTGTGTATTTACAAATCAAATAGTTAATTAAATTTAAGGTAAACTTTCAAGCACTGAATTGTTTAAAAAATATGCCTAGGAATTTTGTAGGCATTATCAAGTTTTTAAAGTAATTAACATCCAGTGGTACCGTGCTTCCTGAACTTGATTCTTTCTACAGTTCTGTCCCAAACTGAGCTGGATGATAACAGAATCAAACTCAGTGGTCCAGTGTTTGACTTTAGGGGGAACTGATCCTGGTTCTTGTCCAGCTTGGTTTACAGAAATCATGGCAAGAGCAGAGTTCTTGAACCAAGGACCACTGCACTTGAAATAAATTTCTTACTTTTCACATAGAAGCTTATGTTAGAGTTTTCAAAATTAGATATAGAATTTACTAAACAAAACAGACTTTAAACATTGCCTTACTAAACAGTGACGAGTTTTCTGTCATTTAGATTTTCATTCATCATTTTTATTCATTTATAACTTTCAGTAGACACATGCAGAGGTGTGAATTTACATATATTCATGCATTCGTGACATGGCACAAGGTATTGAGTCGTATGACACTGGTGTGTGTGTGTGTGCACACATGTACACACACTTTCTTCCCACAGACTGATATAGGAAACCAGAGCCTGTCGGAATCAGAAGCCTTTATTAAGGCAATTAAATCACTGTGGCTCCCAGATTGGAGTCGCCAGACCCATTTCCATGTTTATAAAAGCTGGAGCATGTTACAGGTCACTTAACATTTCATTAGTACAGCACTCCGGTTCTACACGTGCCGTGTTCTGTCTTCAGTGGCACCAGTGGCAATAGCTTAGGAACAGTGAGCTTCCTGCCAACCCGTGGGGCATTGCGTTTCCATCCTCCATTGTCCCCGTGAGGAAGCCGTCCTGGTTCCCAGCGGACCATGCGGAGACTGAGGCTAAAGACGGCGCGGGGACTGATGGGGGTCCAGGTGGCTACTGCTGCTCGGGAATCCGCGCACTGCGCCCCGCGATGCCTCCGGGGGCACATGCGGCCTGTGCCTCACTTACTTCTTTATCGTTTTCAAACATTTGCTTTGCTTCGGTCTCCTGGTGTTGAGCCTTATGCATTCATCAGTTTGAACACTGACTCTTGTTCCTTCATGTTGTCATGTGACTGTAAATATGTTCTCTAGTGTTTATCTTTATTTTTAAAAAAGAATTTTTAACAGGAACACGTGTAGGTCTTATATAATATTTGTGGATAGTCAAGAACACAAAGGAATTGCAAACCTCTAAGCAAACATTCAAAACCAGGGCAAGTAAGAAAACAACATTAAAGTGGCTATTTGACTGTGACTTCCAAAATCATTTGACTCATTACAATTATGCTTGAATCCAACTTTGATCTGATTTTGTTGTGAGGTTACATAGATTTAAAATATGTAGCTGTCCTGGTACTAGGGGTGGAGCTCAGTGGTGCCGCACCTGCCTGGCAATCTCACAGTCCTGAGTTCGATCCTCAGTTCCACACAAAAAATAAATGAATAACAATGCTATAATATGTAGCTATTCTGACCATTAAAACCTAGAAACGACTATATGCACACAATCAACTATGCCTAAGTGATTTAAAGCATGTAGAGATAAGATATATGACCCTGACTTTCTTCTTCTAGTTTTACAGAGACTCGGGAAAATTTAAAAATTCAACCACAGAGTGGAAGCCGCCGTGATTTTCCTGGCCAGCTCCACACGTTCCTATTTTAGAAACAATCCCAACCCAAGTCCGGCAGGTGGCTGAGGACCGAGGGTCACCTGCCTCTGAGACTGGCTTCATCCTCTCCCTCTAGGATTTCACTTCTTTTCTACGACAGTTCAAAGGAACAGGTCCATCGGCACCAGGCTAAATAAATCTGTGGCGACAGGACTCCCGCGGAGGAAATTCAAATGTTAGCCAAAAACCAAATATACTTTTTTATTTTATGCTATGCTTTCTCCTGTGCTTATAACTGTAAATACCTACAATCTAGAATTCATTCTATCACACAGAGTAGGATGTGACTTCAAAGGTTTTCCTTGCAGAAAACCCGTGTCAGAAGGAGAAGCCCTAACATGGTATAAACAGAATTGGTCACACCTACAGCAAAACGCTCACACCCTGCACGCCTGAACACATGGAGACAAGGAGGCGTGAGTCACCGTGGAAACAGCCCTTCCACTCCTGGGCCCCTGGTCTCTCTCCTCTCTCTCTCTCTCTCTCTCTCTCTCACACACACACACACACACATGCACACGCACACACGCGCACACGCCCCGAGAATTCAGTTCGACAAACACAAGGACCACTTTGTCCAGACAGGTTTATTTATAACCATGTAACATAATCATTCTCTGCAAAGTAGGAAAGACAGATTCAAATGAGAGCAGTCGGACGTTTTTCGATGCGTCGTGCTCTCGGCAATTCTGTACTCCGGAAGAAACTGGTCAGAGGAGCCGCGGGCTGCGCCTGGCGGGGACCCTCCCTGCCACGCTCCGGAGCTCGTCTCTGGGCCTGCAGACTCCACGGCCCCTCACGCTGTCCGGGCCAGGCGGCGGCCCTCTCCCCGCCACACGCCCTGGCTGCTGCCCTGGTCTGCTTCCCGCTGTGGCTGGTGGTTGACACGAGGACTGGCCGGCGCAGGCGGCCTGACTGCCCGACACCTCACTGCTCTCCTGTGTGACACCCAGTGGAAATCGGCCACTTCTGCTGCTGACAGTGTGATTTACGGCGCATGATTCTCATGTCCGCTGTTCCCGAAATGCGCATTTGTTCTCCAGTGGGTGCCACTGAGGCAAGAGAACAATCCGGCGTGACGCTCCACAGTTACTCAGCAGAGAAGGAACCACTCCTGCTTCAGTTCCCCAGGCAGCCATTCAGGGAAAACTATGCAGTTATGTTTTTATTTCTTCTGATTTCTACTTTTCTAGAATTGGCCCATTTTTCTCCTTGGTTTCTAATACACATTTTTATTTTTTTATTTTTGGGAAAAGGTCTCACAGTGCAATTCATGTTGGCCTTGACCTTGTAGGAATCCTCCTGCCTCAGCCTCTTGAGTGGTGGATTTTGTGCCAACATGCCTGATTCACATTCCTTTTAAGCATTATCTTTAGTGTTCCTTTTTTGGCTTCTCTCTCCTTTTCTCTTAAATACCTAACTTTCTTTCCCTTAGGAAAAAGCAAAACAAATACTCACCTGTGGAGCTCCCCTCACTCACCACCTGGTTACCGTTTTCCTCTTTTTGAGAAGCCCACGGACAACCTTCCTGAGTGCAGAAATCCTGCTCACTCACCCCGCCAGGGCCTGATGGGGCCCCAGCCTGGTAAGATGCAGGCGTCTTAGCTATAGAATGATGGTGGTGGAGAATCTAATTTCCGCATTTGTCTGCTTTTTTTTAAAGGCTGAGGGGACTGGAAACAATTTCTTAAACAATTCCAAAGATAAGGAGAAAAGGAGTTTGAGCTAGGGAGAGATGGCTTCTATCAGCAGATCACCTTGGCCTAGTGCACAGCGAGTCCTCCGAGGGTGAATGCCAAGTGGTTTTTAACTTGAATCGGGGTGTTGTCCTCGATGTTGTTGTTGTTAACAGCAACAGCTTTTGGTCTTGTTCTCTGATGGAGAAGTCATCCCCAACATTGGTCAGTTTGGGGTCGTGGCCCTGTTTCCCACTTACTGAAGAGATGGTAGGAAAGTCACTGTGCGGGCCCTGCTGCCCATAGGACGAGGCTGGAGCTTGGTGGCCACTGTGCCAGCTCTGACCACATCTGCCACCTCCTCTCTGCACTGCGTGCCACCACATCTAGTGGGTGACTGCAGAGCTGTCCGGGGACAGTCTGGAAGCAGGACACCTCCGACTTCTGCAGGGGTGAGCAGGTGGAGGAAGGAGGGGATGGAGTGGGAAGGGAGGGTCCTCACTGAGCAAAGCGGGAACTTGGCTTTCTCTCGAGCCCGGGACAGCAGCGCCTGGAGGGGTGGATGCGGGGCCCGCCTCGCTCCGGGACCCTGGTGAGTGGTCCTGAAGACCCAGCCCCTGAGCTAGAAATTGGAGTAAGTAGTCCAGAAGAAACAAGCAAGACGAGAGAAAATGCACATCTGCCTCCAAGTTGAGCACATATACAAATGTTAATTCTCGTCCTCTCAAAAATAGCTTTTAAAATGAGACTGAAAATCAGACTATCAAAACATAAGTTTAGTATGTTTTTTCAGTACCTCCAGTCCACATGTAAGAACACTGACGCTCTAAGCAAAAAGAATACTTGTTAAAGAAACCTGTGAGTGGAAAGGAGCTGCCCCCCTCTCTCCCTGGGTCTTGCTGTCTGGCTGGGCCTTGTCCAAGGCTCCCCTGGACCACTGGCTCCTCTGTCTCCTGCCTTCGCCAGGTTGGGCTCTGGACCCGGTAGGGGACAAACCCTGCGCAGGAGACACAGGTCATTCAGCCCTGGGGACCAAAGGGGCAGATTAGCAGGACCGTGGTGCCCAAGGAGCCAGGTTGGCAGAAGCGGGTCAGTGCCTGTGAGGAGCCCGGAACCCTGGGGCAGAAGGGACCGTGTGTGTCAGTGCTGCCCTAGGGGAGGAGAGGCCAAGGGCAGCTTCTCCTGCACATGCGAAAGGCCAGGTTTCCTGAAACCCACAGCTAGGACCACCGGGACCACGGCAGAACCCATCCCCGGGCTGTCAGCTGCCCTCCGGAGGAACCAGAAGGGGCACCCATGATACAAGGGAGAGGAGAGACCAGGGAGATGGCCTGGGTCAGAGCTGCAGTCTGAGCTGCACGGTGGGCTCCAAGGGCTTTGCTGACATGAATGGCAGTCTCGCCCCACTGCAGGCCCCCCCAGCACCTGTGACCTGACCTGTGCCTCAGTTTCCCTCTGTGTAAAGCAGGCCACTGATGACACCCACACCGTGGGCTGTCTCGAGAGTGGAAGGCTCCACAGTTCTTAGGGGCTTTGCCACTACTCGGGTGACTGTGGACAAGCACTTTCCGGGCCTGGACTGCGTGTGGGGGCTCCTGGAAGATCACGAGGGTTATGCGCTGAAGCGTGAGGCCAAGTTTTAAATGCATATTTAGCCTGGCCGTGGGTAAGCCACCCGCACATGGCCTGTCCCTGAGCTGAGACACCAGAAGCTCCGGCCCTGAGCCCCACAGCCCTGCCACTCTCCTGGCCAAGGTCCCCCACACACGCTCTCCCCACACGGTCCCTGTGGGCCTGGTGGGAAAGGGCCGCTCCAGGCTCTGTGCCAGGCCAGAACCAGTGCCCAGCTCTGCCCCGCTGCATTCTGAGCCCTGTCTTCCTGCTGAGTGAGGGAGCCGGGCAGTGGAGGAGACACCTAATTAAATCAGCACTGCAGCGGGTTCACTTGGGGTTATGCTGCCCAGACTTGGCCAAGTCTGGAGGTCACAACCAAAAAACAGTGCTTTCAACTTGAAAGGCATCAAAGATCTATTTTGAATCCTAAGATTTTACCGAATTCAGAATAATTTGTAATGTTTAATGAATAAAGGATGTGTGCATAGCTGTCTTCAGATAAACCGCGGCTGACCTTGTACAGAGAAAGTCTTGGTTGCAAAGCAGAAAAAGCAGTAGCCTTTCTATTCACAAGTGTTTTATAGGGTGTGTTATGGCGCCCTCTTCTGGTGCCCAGGACATACGGCACCCTAAAATAAATCAGTGGCCGGAATTAGAACACTTTTCTCTATTATTTCCTTTCTAAACTGTCTCTAGGGGAAAAATGTTTTGAAATACTATACTTTTGGTGAGTTTTAAAAATAATCTTGACCAACAACCCATGTAGGATTCGTAAAACGGAAGCCAGAAACCGGTGTGGGGAGGACGCCACCTAGCGTCAGTTTGGGAGATTCTCAAACCCACCCACAGGCAAACCAGACCTGGACACTCGCGTCAGATCTTGACCCCAGCTTTCTGCCCTCGCACCCGTGATCTGCTTGGTACTGGGTGTGCTAGCCAGAGCCTTGTCTGTCGCTCGCCTGTAACTCACTGCTTTTCCAGCCAAAACGATCTGTTTATTGTCATTTTTGGTTCATCCCTCCTAGAATCAATCAAAACTGGCACCAGGTTGGCACCGTCACTGGGCTTAAGTCAAAACCCGACACAACTCCACACGAATGACTGATGGCCACGTCATTTTTCTTCTGTTATTCTCCACAATTTTAAGATATGGGAGAAAGGAAAGATTCCTAAAGCAAATCCTTTCTTTCTATTGGAGATCCAATGTGGATGAAACTTAACTACAAAACAAGGAAGGAGGAAGGCCTAGAGCACTGTGGGGTTTTCAAGGGATGCTAAAGTCAGGCCAGGGCTCTGCGGTGTGGCGAGATGCCTGAGCTCAGAACGCCCTCTCTGAAGCCCCCGGTTCTGCCGCCAGTCCTGCCAGGCAGTGCACTCCAGCTTCACAAGTGCCCAGAGCCAGCTTGTGCCAGGTGGCACCTGTGCCCTCTGCTGCAGGCTGGATCCCGCCCAGGGCTGGGTTCCAGCCAGGGCACTGCTGGCCAATGACGGAAGCTCAGGAGAAGGGCAAGGAGCAGGAAGCTCTTCCTCTGAGGGTTTCCTCAAAGGGGGCACTGGGATGCCAGCCTCCTCCTGTCTGCCCTGAGGTGGTCCCATCATGCACCACCTGTGATGCCCCACTTGCCACAGACCCAAAACCATGTGCCCAAGTGGCCATGGGCTGGACCCCGGATGCATCTGAACTGCATCTACCTCACTCCTCTGCATGATCATTTCTGGCATTCTGTCCATCAGGGAAGGGCAGGGAAGGATCTCCCACCCTCGGGGCACCCTGGCATGGAGCTGGGTGCAGTGTCCCCACCTTCCCTTGTAGGCATTCCCCTTCACCTCCAAGGCTCACCCCACCCGGAGGGCTGCTCGCCAGCTCTCCAGTCTCTCATGGTCCTTAAACTCAATTGCAAGTTAGATCATTGTATTCCACATAAAATCTTCTCTGAATTAATGGATGAAATGAAAAATTGAATGAATGCGGTGAATGAATGAACTGATGAATGAATGAATGAATGAATGATGGTTGAATGAATGAACTGATGTCAAACAAAGAAATAAAACTGCTTGTGCTACGACGTCAGTGACCTTCAGCAGTTCACATGCTATTCTCCCCCAAAGATGGAATTGAATTCTGAAAATTCCTTGTCAGTTTTTCTAGGAAACCTGCATGAAATTCAGTCAAAAGTGATGAGACTCATGGATGGGGTGGTCTGAGCCCAGGGCTCCAGGAGCCCCATCCTGGGTCCTTGGTAGTCTCAAGAGTACCCCTGCATCTGTTTTCTCCTGTAAAATGAGAAACAGGAACAACTTTTTTTGCACAATTATCTTTTATAATGTTTTGAAAGGATCTGCGGAGTGCTTAATGACCACCAATCACTGGAAGTATAAGTACAATAATTTGTATTGGTAGATGCTTTGTAAGGAATCTATACTATGATTTTAGCAGGTAGTAACAACTCCCACTCCAACCCTACTAGGCGATGTTTCTGTCTTTAAATAACTGCAGATTTCTGATGTTGAGAATTGTTGTCAATAACAGAAATAAAGGACCCACCAGTTAACCATCGATTCATGGTTTTTGTTCCTTCAAAATATATAGTTAAGTATATATTAAAAGTATGGATTTTTCTCATTGGTTCTACATTATTGACCAAATTCTTAAGTATTTTTTGTTATGTTAGCTACTCTAGGAAAAATATATAAATTAAGGTCTGCATTCCTGAGGACATTACTTTAGAAATAATTCCTGTATACACAAAGAATGAGAAAAGGCAAAGTGAGGTAAAGAAAATTGTTGTGTGTAATTGACATTAAAATAAGGCATAAACACACACCTCAAAGTAGTTAAGGAAGATGGTACAATGATACATTTAATAGATATGTCCCATATAAACAGCTTGTCACAGATGTTAAATTCCAAGAGTCTATGTTAAAAAAATCACAGAATACACAGATTGATACACAAAACATATCAGGCAAAAACATCTCAGAAATGTTTATGTTGTTAAGCATTTATAATATTTTCAAATCTTTTTAAAGCTTGGGAAAAATCTGGCACAATATTGATGAAAAATAAATATGCTATATCCATATAATTTTGACTATTCTATTACTATTGTTTTTCATCAAAAATATATTTCCTACAAATTCTACAAAGTTTTAAATGAATGTTTACGTGTCAAGATGCACTCTTCTTATCACGATAAAAATGGAATTAAACATACACCTGGCTAAATAAATCCAGAAGAGAACAGCAGATTGTGCAGTTTACAGACAATACTATGTATTTACGTCATCATACATTCCTAACTGTGGAGTTAAACTTGCCTTTTAGCAGCCTACATTAGACATCACGGGTGTCACCCAAGCAAATAGCGTCACAGTGCGACCGTGTAACACATACACAGTCCCACAGTTACCACGACATTGAACATCTCGGCAAACACAGCCTCAGTGTGCGCAAAGGCATGCTCTGGATAAACTAGGAGTCTTCATTTTGCTGCTTCTTTGTGATTTTCCAATTGGGCTTCTGTTGTTTCCTCACTCTTCTGCTGTTCATCTGGAAAAAAACAAGATTCCATCCATGTGTGAAGGGTTTTCCTTTCATCGACCCTGGTCCGTGCAGACACGCTCTGCATGGTGAAATCTAGAGCTTCGGGTGGGCTTAGGGGCCTGTCTGTCCACTCTCCTTCCTGTCCTCTGCAGCCATGGAGCCCCAGGGTCCTCAGGGCTGGACCTCAATCTCATTTAGGGACAGTGACCTACACGCCCTGGCTGGACACGCAGCCCAGGCCCGCAGCTAGTGAGGAACAGCGGACGGGACGGGCCAGCCAGCTTCCTCCACTCCGGACTGATTCTGCTCTCGCTGGATTCCTCACAGCCCAACCCCTTTGCTTCCACAGAAGATCTCACTTCCCACCCCAAGGCAAAAACAAACTCCAGGCCGTCAGAGGGAGTGCAACTCGCTGTCCCCCGTGTGACCTGGCGTGTTCTCTGGTCCTCCTCCGTGCCAGCAGGAGACACGCTTCTCCCTGGCCCTGTCCACGTGCTGTCGGCACCCAGTGCAGGTGGAAACACAGAGGCTTGCTCGGAAACTCCGAATAGTCCCTGGGCAGTGAGAGATCTCTAAAGCGAGCGCCCGGTGTGGTGCGCGCCTCGGAGCTGGCCAGGCCTCGGCTCCCACCGCCTGTCTGGTTCCTCAGGCTCTGAGGGCTCTGCCGAACCCCAGAGCCATCCCCAGAGCCGCCCTCCCTCTCCATCTCAGCCGGCTTTCCTTCCTCCCACCCTCCTCCAGGTCCTCAGTCACTATTTTCAAACTAACAATGATGCTTTTCCAAGTGCAAGTCTGGCACCTTCTCTCTTCCCTTTCATCTTCTGAAATGTCTGATTTTTCTATCTCCACTTAAAAATAAGACTCTACTCCTCCTCCAAAGCGGCTCCTGCCAAAAGCCATCAGGACTCTAGTGGACTACGGGAAGGCCTGCACTTTCTTGCGCAAACACTTCCTAGGCACACGCTGCAAATGAGGTAGAGAGGACAGTCCTCCCTCCAGGAGGGACGGACCTGCCCTCAGGGCCCTCCAAGACAGGCATGTGGAAAACATGTGTAAAATGGCTTCTTACAGCTAAGGAGTTAGAATGCTGATGTGGACACTGAAATGGAGAGAATATAGGAACAGTTGAGAAGTCCTTGGGACCTCAAAAGCCACTGGGAGGTAGATGGGCCAGTCTGAGCCAGAGGCACCCAAAGGCCTTGCCTCGGGGCCAGAGGCAGAGCTCTGGGATCCAAGCACTTTCTCAGAGAGCACAGGGGCGGCACCACAGCCGGTTACGGAGCAGGAGCTCCAGGGGCACCGGGCCTCTGACCCATGCTCACCCCCAGGCTGGCGCCAGCTGGGCAGAGGGCTGCCCTTGGATGAGACGATGGGAGGTGCTCCGCAGACCTCACTCCCCAGAGCACAGCACCACCAGACGTGTTGGGGAGCGCGAGTGTAATGTGGCCCAAAAAACCTAAGAAGAGTCACCTCCAAGTCCTGTCACAGCCCCCTATTTTAATTCTGTGATATTGCGCACTTTAACTTGCAGGTTTACTTGAACATCTAGCATTCAGCACTCACAAAACTGAATAATGGATCCAACACGCCATCCCTGTCACCCTGTGCGATGGGAGGGGTCTGCCCTCGCCCTGGGTCAGCAGACCGGGAGGACGCGAAATCTCGGTCCACTCCATGCAGGGCAAAGGACATTTGATATCCGAGACTTCCGCTACACCTCCACATACTGATTTAGAAAACTAAAAATAAATAGAAATAGAAACACAGCACACAGCACACAGCACTGAAGGAAACCTGCAGAGCAGAGTTTGTACTTTTAAATGACTAATATCAGAGACGACTTCCAACTTTCATCAGTCATAGGAAACTATTCTCTTTAAAATCCCTAATACTTTTGCTCAGCTAGCAAGAAAGAAGACATTCTAATTTTTTATCTGTAGCTTTGCTTTGCCTCTCATGTGCCTTTTATTTACTCTTCAACATCTGGACTTGTTTTTAAGACTTCGAAATTTTTGGTTGATATCTTTGACTCCATCTCAAGTGATTCAAAGAAAAATATAGAGAGAATAATAATGGGTTCTTTAGTGACTGAAACAAAGTGGAGAATATTATTGACTCTTGCAATGTACTTTTTACCTGAGCTAGGTCAGTGAACACGAGGTTTTGTGTGTGTGTGTTTGAGTTACACGAACTTTTAGAGGGTCCTTCTGTGCACAAAGAATCTCCTTCTCCAGCCGGCTTAGGGTTGCCTCGTGAGCCATTACTTTTCCAAACTCAAAAGCTCCAAAGAGGTATGCGTGTTGGCACTGCTTGTCTTCCCATTATCTCTTCCGTATTTTCTTCTTGCTTACAATGTTTTATTAGACGTGTGTGCTTTCTTAAACTTATTAATAGCATCATACACGTGAACAGCGATCTTAGGGAAAAGATGAGAGAACCCCAGGGGGAACCAGGGCGGGCCAGCCAGGGGCACACAGTTCACAGAAAGCAAACCTGGGTCCCGAGGCCCAGAACCCAAATGCTCTGTCCACCCAGGAGCAGGGTCCACATGCAGCAAGCAGCCTGTAGCCCTGTCATCCTCATTGTCCCGGGAAAGAGCACACCCCGTGTGCGCACACACACAGACACACACACAGGTACAACCTAGACCCTAAAGTGGGAACGGGGTGGAACGTCCCTACACAGAACTGAAATCTTAGATCTCTGTATCTGAGTGTATTTTAACACCTTATCAAAAGTGTCCTTACATTTATCCTCAGACTAAACTCAGGATGCACAGAAACCGTGCTTAAGCGACGGGGAAAGCCCGTGATTTTATTCTTTGGTTCGGTCTACAGCAGTCTCCTTCTGAACTCAACTTTTCCACTGGTTAAAGTGATCGCCTTTCACCGGAAGTCACTTAGAAATCTCTCCCCGTGACGCTAACCTTCCTTGACACCGCTGAGCGCCGGTGACCCTGGGCTCCGCGAGCCTGGCTCTGGGAAGCTGCGGTGGCGGAGGCCGAGGAGGCCGGTCCCGGGCGCCCGGCTGGGTTCGCGGGACGCTGCTTACCTTCCTTCACCGCGAGGCTCTGCAGGCGCAGCGGCAGCTCACCGGCGCCCGGGCCCGCGGCGCTCCGGATGTCCGGCAGGGCGTTGCGGCGGCCAGTCCGGGACGAGGCGGCGAAGCTGGGGACGCCGGGCTCAGCGTCTGTCATGGCCACATCTGCGGAAGGAGCAGCGAGTGGAGCAGAGGTCAGACCGCGGGAGAGGGCGCGGCCGCCGAGCGTGGCTGGGACCTGGGCAGAGCCCCCGGGTACCAGCCGGGCCGTGCCGTCCTCGCGCCCCCAGGTCCCAGGCGGACCTAGCCCCCCTCGGCCCCCAGATGCCAGGCAGACCGAGCCCCACAGCACCCCCGGGGGGGCCAGCCAGGCCGTGCCCCCTCGCTCCCCAGGTGCCAGCCGGACTGAGCCCCACTGTGCCCCTGGGTTCCAGCTGGACCAACCCCCCCTCACCTCCCAGGTGCCAGGCAGAAAGACCCCCACTGTGCCCCCAAGTGCCAGGTGGACTGGGCCTCCCTGCACCCCAGGTGCCCGCCCTGCCCCCCACCCTCCCACCATCGGAGCCGATCCCATGTGCTCACTCGCCGCAGCCCGTGGCTTTTCTGCTTTTCTGGGGAGAAATCAGTCCAACCAGGCCCGACAGGAAATGGGAACGGACTGGCTTGGCCCCAGACAGGGTTTGCAGCTGCCCCGACCTCGCTAAACCCAACCAGGGCTGTCACCAGCCTGAGCAGCACGAGTCCTGCCCCCTCCAGAAAACAGGGACCCACCTCTGCCTCCAGGGCTTTTCTGCCCTGGGAGAGCCAGGGGCACTGCAACCTGCCCCGCCTTCTTACCCTCTGGGAGTTGGGGCTCGCCACTTTCCTAGCCGTCGTCAAGTGGGTGCCTTTCCATCCCACAATGCTCCTGACATCACAACAGGGCCACTTAAAAACTCATGTGGATTCGTCGGGATTACAGGGAATTAGTCTGCCACAAGCATCCCTAATTCCTTGCAGCTTTTCCTAAATTTCTTCCATTACTGTAGGACTGGAACTGGGGGGGGGGGGGCTGGGAACGGTGGTGCTCGCCTACCATGCCAGGGCTCGGGAGGCTCTGAGGTCCGACTGGAGGATGGCACGGCGGGAAGAACCCGCGCAAGAAAACAATCTATCAGTCGGTAAGGACCTGGATGCATGTTCACTCTGAGGCTCCCTTCAGGGCCAGCGAAGTGACACAAGCTATCTGTCCGTCTACAGCCTGTCCGTGTGCAAGAATATCTACCCTCAAGTGCAACACACTTTCACTGTATGCCAGAATGTTCTTCTAACAAATTCAATGGCTTTCCTTTCAGTGCACTGGGTTTTGTTTTCTGCAACACTGGGAATAAAACCCAGGCTGTGTGCATTTAATGTTATCTTGAGTGTTTGCCTGTGCCTATGTGTTTCTGTGTGCCTCTGTCTGTGCATGCATGTGTGTCAGTGTGCACCCCCATCTGTGTATGTGAATTTCTGTGCATGTGTGTGTGCCTATCTGTGCATGTGTGTGTTCATGTGTGCCTGTCTGGGCATGTGCATGTGTGTGCCTGTCTATGCATGTGTGTGTCCATGTGTGCCTATCTATGCGTGTCTCTGAATGTGCCTGTGCGTATCTCTGTGCCTGTGGCTGTCTGTACCTGTGTGTCTGTGCCTGTCTGTGCATATGTCCATGTGTGTGCTTATATGTGCATGCATGTGTGTCCGTGTGTGCCTCTGTGTGTGTTGCACAGTGAGTTGTGCCCAGGACCCAGTGTGCTACTTGCAGTCCCTGGCAGGAGGCTCTGAGAGGCCCGGCCCCGCCCAGCGCCCTCACAGGGCCGCTCTGCCTCTGACCTCCACTGCTGACTCCTCCCCGCCGCAGGGCCATGAGGGTCAGTGGGCACCTCCCCCTCCTGCCACCCCCCACCCCGCCCTGCCTGGACTCCTTCATTTGCACTTCACGTTATGACTCCTACTCTGAAACGAATGTCATTTTCTATGGTCCTGAAACCCACCCGAAGAGCATGGGACCCGTTTGGAAAATGTCTCACGTGAGCAGTGTGCACCAGTGACCTGGCATTTGCACATCAAGGACAGGGGTGGCAAGGGTGTGAGATGGCTGAGCCTGCATGCAGAGGGTGAACCCGGGGCTCTCGGGGAGGCAGCAGCCGGTGGGTTCAGACAGCACAAGGAGGAAGACACACCGCTCACCCTCTGTCCCACCGCCTCTGGGCACACGGGCTCCTGGAGTCCACTCGGAGCGGTGCCCACACCTGACCCTGGCCCGTAGACAGCGTGGAGAAGATGGAGGGTTCAAGGCCAGCCTGGGCTACAGCGGGAAATCCTGTCTCAGAAATAGAGGAGGGAGGGAGCAAAAGGGAAAAGGTGAAAAGAGAAAAAACAGAAGGAGAAGAGTGAAAAGGGGCGTAAAGGAGCCCCCGAAATGCATTTGGACTTGAAGGTAATACTCTCATTTGAAGTCCCTGGGCCGGGCTCACGCCCGGGGAGCTAGGTCTGGCGTGGCCCAGACCCAGGCTGGGCAGTCACGTCCCTCCAGATGGTCCGCCTCGCGCACAGCAGCGGCAGCAGGAGGGAGAAGAGCTCTGCCCCGAGAAGCCGGGACCCAGGTGCTGCCCAAGCTCCGTGAGTGAGTGTTAATTAACTGTCGCCACCTGTCAGTTACAAATCAGTGAACAAGACCCAAAGCTCGATGGCTGCGTATTAAAGGGGTGGCAATCCCCAACATCACAGGAGCCAGAAGCAGGGTGCTGACCAGTAGCGATGGCAGCACGGGGCGGGGGCAATGCTGGTGTCCTGGGCAGAGCTGTGGTCAAGAGGCCGGGCTCAGGCTCCTCCCTCACGCTGGCGCTGCGGGCCACAGGGGCTCGGCTGGGGCTGCAGCTCCCTCCCTAGCCGGCTGTCCCTCTGCTCCCTGAGGCCCTCAGCCCCAGAGGCAGGTGAGCCTCCCGAGGAGCGGATGCGCTGTCCTTTGTACTCAGGGCCCAGCCCGCCATCCAGAGCCCAGAGGGGCCGTGAGCGGTGCATCTCTGGCAAAAGATGGAGTCGCCGCTGCTCTTCCAAGACAAAGGCAACTTCACGGTGTGTACACGGGTGCCTCACGCTGCAGGCTGCGACTCGGAGTGCCCTTGCCCCACAGACACGACGAGGCCACTCCGTGTAGGGAGAATACAGCGCGTCCTTTGCAGGCAGCGGCTGGGCCTGGAGACCACGGAGTCGGTAAGTCAGACACAGGGCTTGAGCCCTGCGCGGTTTCTGCTATATGAGAAACCCTAGGTACAAACTCGGAGCAGAAATGCAAGACAGACAGGAGGCGGAGGCCGAAAGTCCTCCAGCGGGAGGGGCCGGAGAGGGGGAGGGGGAGCAAGAGAAAGGAAGTGTGTTCCGAACCCGTGCCAGGACCCGAATGAGTGACCATCCATACATTCATTTAAAAGCTGGAGAAAAGAACTGCAGCGTGAAAAAATAACACACTGTTTTTGTTTTTTGTTGTTGTTGTTTTTGTTTTTTGAGACAGGGTCTCGCTTTGTAGTTCAGGCTGGCCCTGAGCTCACTAAGTAGCCCAGGCAAGCCTCAATCTCAGCAATCCTCCTGTCTCTGCCTCCTGCGTGCTGGGATTACAGCATGAGCCACCACGCCTGGCACTGTGGTATGTGGTATTGATTGGTGGTGGGCGTGAGTCTCCACGCCCAGCACTGTATGTGGTTACCAGGGATTGAACTCAGGACCTTGCACTTGTGAGGCAGGCGCCAGAACCACTGAGCTAACCCTCCGGCCCAATAACACACTGTTTTTATTGTTGTTGTTGTTTGAGATAGCGTCTCACTTTGCAGTTCAGGCTGGCCCTGAGCTCACTATGTAGCCCAGGCAAACCTCAATCTCAGTAATCCTCTTGTCTCTGCCTCCTGAGTGCTGGGATTACAGGCGTGAGCCACCACGCCCGGCTAACCACTTTTTAATATCAACCGACATCCATGCATTAAGTGTCTGCATGGAAGCAATCGCTTTGACAAACTACATAGTTGTACGGCTCAAACCTCTTTGTGTGTCTTCCAGTGCCAATCACTTTACACTCTGTCACACAATGATAGCATATTACATTTTAAATGTGCAATCACAGCAAACTTCTAAATTAAAAATGGCATGCCTCATTTGATCATCTTTTCAGGGGGTGGGGTCCCTGTATGCCCTTGAGCCTGGCCTTGATTGTAGAATGTAGCCTGGGTTTACATCCAACGTGCAATCCTCCTGCCTCAGCCTCCCCAGCAGTGGAAGTCTAGCTTGTACCACCACAGCCATTCAGCAGCTGCCTGGGTCTTCCTGCTAAGGACGACTGCAGGTTCTCCCCAAAGGCTCTGAGGTCACTGGATTTGTCCACATTCAAAGGAGGAAGACAAAAATGAAGACGAAAGTACCACCTTCAGCACCATACAGGGAATCTCAGGGCTGATGGCCACCCTAACCCTCATCCCCTGGCTTGTGAAGACGCCATATGGAGTGTGCAAGTTTGTTGCCCCAAAGTTCCTGAATCAAATCCTGCATTTCCTTCTCAAGGACTTTTGACTTCTAGCAAGATTTTCATCTTCTCTGTTAGTTAACTTTCTACATTTGTTACAGGGGTGAATAATATTAACTATTTTACTACCTTGGACCCAAAGAAATAATGGTTATGAACATGCTGGTTAATAACTGCACCAGTTTAGCTGTCAGCCAGGACTGAAGGCTGGTGACACAACAGTGTTACTGCGGCCCAGAATGTGGGGAGCCCACAGCCCACGTGCCACAGTGGCCCTTTGTGTCGTTACAAGCTCTAAAGTGGCCACTGTCCCTGTCCAGAGGCCGCCCCTGGCTTCCTGCATTGTAAAGACAAGAAGGGACTGACTGGAACATTTCTGGGAAACATTTTGGGTTTTTTTCCTTTCAAAAAGTCATTACAAATCAAGTTCAGTCTGTTTCCCTAGTGTTCCGCACGCACACCCTCCCCCTTCCCTCGCCCCTCCCCCTTCCCCTCCCAGGAGCTGCACCACCTCGGGCCTGCCTGACTTTCCGTCCCCTCTGGGCCAAGCTGGCCCTCCACCCAGGACAGACAGTGGCTGCCCTCACCCGGGCCCAAGAGAGTTTCTCCCGACAGTTTCCGGTGATACCCGCACTTCCCCACGCTTGAGAAAGGCCCCGCTGCGGTTCCTCCCCAGAGACATCAGCAGCTCTGCACCCTCCGGCCGGTACAGCGTGGAAGGCCGAGGCAGCGTCGTTTTCCACGGGAGGAGGCGGGGACAGGAGACCCTGCGCCTCCGCTAATGGCGGCCTCCGGGGTGACCGGCTCCGCCGTGGGCTGCGCAGCGCTCACAGGGACCTGTGCAAAGGGAGTAAATGAAATAATCCTCTTCCCAGGTTTCTTTCTCACACTGAATCACGTTGCTTCCGCGTGTGACGCGTGCGTGGGCTCGCTCACTGCTGAACACAAGACGGTTCTATCTCTTTTTTTTTTCCTCCGGTCCTGGGGATTGAACTCAGGGCCCGAGCACGGCCGGAGCTGCGAAGGTCAGCAGCGGAAGCAGCTCCATGTGTCACCCAGGGGCGCATCACCCAGGGGCATGTCACCAAGGGGCACGTCCTGGCGGGTTTTCTCTGCACACAGGCACTGCACCTACATGCCCAACCTGCCTCTTGGTTCAAAGCTACATTTTATTTGATATCATTTCATTGCTCCTGAAATATGCCTTTTGGCACAAAGTAATTTTAAATTTTTAACGAAAGTTCTGAGAAAAATAAAGTTTTCTTGGATGTTAACGTTTCAGGACCAGGATCACGGTCAGCGCTTCCTTAGTTACATAGGTTTGTGGGGAGATACTCTTAAAATGAATACTATTTTTAAAGTTCCAGTGATGTCCCTTTTCCATCAATTGAAAGACACATTCTTCAGTATGTTTCAATCCTCTTTAAATGAATGTCATTTTCAATTTTTTCATCCCACTGCAGAAAAGCAAAGAAATGATTGAACCTTTTCAAGCTCTGATTTGTTTGCTATGCCCTCTTCAGAATTTTATTTTTCCTCACAGGAGAGGAAATCAACTTAGTGTTTCATCAAGCAAGAAATTTCACAAAATCGCAGTAGCAAAACTTTAACTGTTGTGTTGAGGGTTTTCTGGGACACATGAGAGAAAAAAGAAATGCCCACCCAAACAGCAAATGATTTCAGAAAGCAAAAAATACACCATCAAAATATTTTTGCTGGGCCGGAGATTTAGCTCAGTGGTTCCAGCGCCTGCTTCACAAGCCCAAGGTCCTGAGTTCAATCCCGGTAACCACATACAATGCTGGGTGTGGTGACTCACGCCCGCTGGTAATCAATACCACAAACCACAGTGCTGGGCGTGGTGGCTCACGCCTGTCATCCCAGCACTTGGGAGGCAGAGGCAGGAGGATTGCTGAGTTTCAGGCTTGCCTGGGCTACATAGTGAGTTCAGGGCCAGTCTGAACTACAAAGCGAGACCCTGTCTCAAAAAAGAAATATATATATATATATTTTTTGCTTATCAAATTATACATGTCTGAATTAATCTATAATTACATCAATAGAAGTCAAGCCATTTAAATGGACCCAATTAACTTGTACAAAACCTTTTATGAAAGTAAAATCTGTGGCCGGGCATGGTGGCTCACGCCTGTAATCCCAACACTCAGGAGGCAGAGGCAGGAGGATTGCTGAGTTCCAGGTTTGCCTGGGCTACATAGTGAGCTCAGGGCCAGCCTGAACTAAAAGTGAGACCCTGTCTCAAAAAATAAAAATAAAAATAAATTTAAAATATGTGACATTATATAAGTGATATGGAAAAAAGGGTTCCTAAAAATGATATCTAATCCATATTTTAAATGAAAAAGTTCAAAATTTGTTTATGTGTATATATATATTCTTATAAGAATATATATATATATATATATTCTTAAAATATGTACCTAGTAAAATATTATCAGGGAAATATACTGAAACTATAACAGTAGCTCTTTCTGGGTATTGTTATTTTTTTCCTGTCATTCTCTTTTAGTGTTATTACTTTCCAGATTTTCCATGATGCAGACTTTTATAAAATTTTAAAAAATGTTTTTGAGGACAGGGTCTCACTATGTAGCGCAGGATAACCTTGAACTCTCTGCAACCCTTCTGTCTCAGCCTCCTGAGTGCCAGAGATACAGGTGTGCACCCCAGACTCAGCTAAGCAGTTCCGAAGCACCTTAATAAAAACTGTCCAGCAGGACCCCGTGCCGTGGGGTCATCACTAGCCACTTAGGGCCGGCTCAGGTCCACCTGCTCCAGTAACTAAGTCACAGGCCATTTGTTCTGAGTCAAAGATAAAAGGTTTTCTTAAAAGCTAATCGTGAGAACACAGAGCGGCCCATTTGCCTCAAGCCCCACAATAAGCCCAGGGAGCTCAGGTGTGCAGGGCGGGCACGGCGCAGCCCCTTCCGGCGCGTCCTCTCCCAGTGCTCTCCTGCCCCGTCCTCCGCACTGCTGCAGCCACAGCTTCTGTGCAGAGAGCTCCCTGCAGCGCCAGCGAGGCTGAGCAAGGTGGGAGTGGCTGTTTAGCTCTAAGGTAACGCATTGGCCCCCCCAGTCCCACTCTGCCGCGCCAGCTCCCCCCCCCATTTAGACCATGGGAGGAAGCACCAGTGTGGCTCAGCCCCACCCGGCCCCAGGCCTGGTCCTGCCTGGACCTTCACCAAGTGTTTTCTGAGCTGTCATCACTCAAGCAAGGATCACAAAGAGCTACTAGAAGGGGGGGGGGGCTGCTCCACATCTGTCCCAAAGCACCATGGGGAAGCCCAGCACCCCGCATCATTAACATGTACTCCAAACTTAAAAATAATAAAACCCAGCAACAGAAACAGAAATCATCTACTACAGCCTCTGTTCAGCAAGATTCTGGCAGAAAAAAAATCACACAAATACAGCACAGACTGTAATGGCTGCAGGGGGGACACAGAACGAATGTTTCAGAGAGTCCCCACCCAGAGAGAAGGCACTGTGCGGACTGGACATGCAGTACAGTCAACAGAAATGGAAAGGGAGGTGGTTAGGGAGTTTCGTGGTCATCAAGGGACACTTGTGGAGGTGGAAGAGCTTAGAATGCAGGGAGGGATTCGTATAGGTGGAAAGGAAATGAAACATCTGAGATAGAGAAACAACTAAGGTAACTCACACTCACGCTCCAACTGCTGCTTCTGCCTGCCGCGCCCTCTCCCTAGGCCACGGCAACACTGTCCTGAGTGATTTTCTGGTATGAATGCTTGCTCCTGCAAAGCTACTTGTATGGGGGAGAAAGCCCAGGGCCATCCCAGTAAGCCCCCACTGGCCTCTTGTGTTACTTTTAAACTGTCAGCCAGGGTCTCACTACGTTCCTCAGTTTCCCTAGTTGGGATGCAACCCTGAGTCCACTTGCATCAGCCCCCTGGCTCCCAGGGTGCTGGGGTGACGGGTGGCTGCCGCCATCCCTGGCTAAGTGCATCTCACACAGATGTTAGGAGGAATTACTTCAAAATAAGCCTGTGTCTGGTCATGATAGGAGGAACCCCTCTCAGCCTTCTTTCACCTTCACTGACAGGGCAGAGCACCAAGTGCCCGCCAGGTGCCAGTGCCATCTGCTTTCCTTGACTCCCATTCCTGGCAGACAGAACCCTAGCACAGAGGCCGCACCCAGCCAGGGGACCCCTTGTTTCTACCACAGTGGGCTGAGGTTCTTGTCCACAGTCCCCTTCCACCCCTAGCTCACATCTGCCCATCCACGCTGCGTCACTGGACAGCGCTTCCCCGGAAGCCTTCTCCCATCCTCCAGCCATTTGGGCTACCATTCCACACTCTGAAACGGCCAGGAACCTCTCCCTGATCACACTTAAACATGTGTCTTTAGATCTCTGGTTCATGCCTGCCTTACTGACTCACACGAGGTTCTTCTAGGCCTTTGAGGGCATGGCCTATGACTCACTAGTCTTATCCCCAGCACAGTGTTTTGCAAGTGGTAGGAGAAATGCAAGAAATAACTCGGTGTCAAGGTGCACATACATGGTGCTTCTCAGACAAGCAGCTGCCTGACTGTAGACTTCAGCACCTTGGGGACCTTTCAAGTCAAAAGTGGGCTCTCTCAACCTCAGGCCTGCGCAGCTTCCCCACCAGTCCTTGCTGTTGTTCTCCTCACTCTGAAACTGCCGCCCTTCAACTACACCCTCAATCTGTAAATCAGTGTAAGAAACCAAGCATGGGAGAAGGACCAAGAAGAAACGGTCATACGGGACATAATGAAAAAGCAGAGGTGCTCAGGAGCCTCGGTCCACTGTTTTTCAAACTATTTTTTTTTTTAGCTGAAGAACATTTTATTTTCCACTAAATGCTATCACGGGAGATCGACATACAAACCAGAAACAGAGTTGCCTGGGTGCCCAGGTTGCACAGCCTAAGGTTCTGCTCTCTCCCTACTTCCTCCTCTCCTCAGGCAGCCAGGGCACAGTTTGTGTAGTAGTTTAGGCAGAGTTCCAGCTCAACTGGCTTCAGAGACCCCTGGGGACGGATACAGGGCATTTCTGGGTATGTGAGGATGGCTCAGAAAGGTGCCCTGGGCTCTAGTCTGGTCCTGGCCCCTTCTTCTCCAGTGGCTCTGCTCCTTCTAAGTGGGCAGCTCTGCTCCGCCACGGCCTCTGCCAGGACATCTCTGCCCTGGAGCCAGCCCAGGTCAGCCCATGACTAACCTTGTGAGCCAATGAAACCTCTCTTCCCTTAGGCTATGGCCCTTGAGTATCATGTCTCCACACTACAAAGCTGACTATCAGTTTGATGACTCTGTGGTCATGCTGCCATTTTAGAGACAAGGCTACCAGGAGGGAGATGGAACAAGAGAAGCCAAGTAGAGACAAAATGCAAGGAAATCATTCACAGTAGGAATCCAGCACTCTTGTCCAACTTTCCCTCGGGGGCCCCCACCTGGTTTTCAAGGACTGGCTTCCCTGAGTTTGTGACCTCATTCCACTGTAGATGTGGAAACCATGAGCAGATAGGATTTAAAGTATGTTTTCCTTTTAGGATTTGGAAAATCATAAATCTTTCTCTTCCAAATACATGCAGACAGATTGTATTAGTTAGGATGTGAGTTCTGCAGTCATAACAAACTCACGTCCTGATTACTACACGTGGATGTAAAGACATAATGGAAATGGAAGTACCCATGGAATGGGGTTGCAGGTGATACTGAAGGAAGGAGATGGATGAAATGAAATATTTCACAGGTTTTATGTCTAGAAAAATAGGACAGTAACAGAATCAGCAAGGAAATAACAGGTGAGGGGGAACTGGTGGAAAAGCCAACAGGACATGCTCTGTAAACACCTGGAAATGTGGTCTGAAGCTTAGACAGAGGAAAGACCAAAAACGTCAATGTCAGCGGTTTTGCAGAACATACCCAGTTGGAAAAGTGAGAAGTGAGAATGTCAGGCCAACAGGACCAGATGGCTCCCACCTGCACAGCAGGCTCCTCTCTCCCAGGGAGGGGAGCAGCCCCACAGGAGGAGAGTGTTGTGTCTGACACAGGCCAGGGCAGCGATGAGATGGAAAACAGTTAGCTCTGACCCCCACTGTCAGATCTAAAGGCAATTTGGTGCAGTCTATGTCTTAAAAACGTCTTAAATCCATTTAAAGATCTTAAGAAGTGATAAAGCAGCCATTTCTCGAAATAGAAAAAATAGCGTTCATCAGTCTCAAGCATGCTTTAGTCTCCATTTAAAATTTCCTGAATTCCAAGATCACTAGTCTCATTCTCTCTCTTTTTAAAAATTCTCACAATAGAGAAGCACAGTGAGAGAGATAAGGGGAAAAAGAAGCAGAAGTACTTTGTAGCTTACTCTTTCTAGGTGGCTGATGGTTCCACCCAGAAATGACAAGTCAAAACAAAATCCCTCCTTGATTCTTATTGCTTTGGTAAATCACCAGATTTCACATGTGAGCTTGGAAGTTAAGAGAGATGATACAAAGCTGGGTACATGATGTCCACTGTGCATACAGGAGGCACCAATCTGGGAAGCTGTCGCTTCTGAGGCGCTTTCTATTGGGAAGTCACCAAGACACTAAGCCATGCTCTGTAACAGTCCTCAGCCTGGCCAGAAAACCAGGATATTCTCCAGGCAGCAGTCAGACCTATGTTTCTGTTCTTCACCTCACTGTTTATTTCTGACTAATGAAAGGCACCATGTTAGCTCCTCCTCAATGACTATTTTTCTTTCTTTTTTTTTTTTTTTTTAGATAATTCAGCTTGGAATTTGGGGTTATTTATTGTTCATTGGCCTTATTAGTACATTATGACCACATTCAACATTGAGAATTTGCATGTGTACATGGCATAACTTCATTCTCATTTTTTTCCCATTCTCCAGCCCTCCCTACAACCCCCACCCCCTATATACATAAGCTTTATTTATTTTATTTTTAATATCAAGTTTTTCTCTCCCTTCTTTACCCTATCTATGCTCTCCCTTTTCCTTTTCCATGTATTCTTCCTATTTCACATTACCTATCTTACGTTTTGCATTCATTTACACCTTTGGTTTGTCATACTAGAGAAATGATACAGTACTTACACATCTGTTTTCTATTTATTTCATTTATGAGTATGATCTCAAGGTACATCCATTTCAGTATAAATGACTCAAATTTATGGCCAACTAATACTCCATCTTATTTAAAAAAAAAACATATCTTTATCCAGTCTCCTGTTGATGGGCATTTGAGCTGTTTCTAAGATTTGGCTATCACAAACTGAGATGCTATAAACATGAGTCCACATAGGTCATTGTAGTATTACTCTTTTACTTCTTTCATTATATATACCTACCAGGGGAATAGCCAGGTCAAATGGGACCTCAAGTCCTAGTTGTTTTTAATTGAGTTTTCAACCATCCAAGATAATGCTGCCTGTTGGCTTTCATAAATAGCTTTTGAGATAAAGACTATCTATTCTAATTTTCTGTAGGATTTTAATCATGAATGAGTGTTAGACTTTGTTGAATGCTTTTTCTGCATCTATTGAGATGACCATTTGGTTTTTCTCTTGAGTCTGCTAATGTAGTATACTACATTTATTGATTTATGTATGTTGAACCATTCTTGCATCCCTGGGATGAATCCAACTTGATCAGGGTATATGATCTTGATGATTCTCTGTATTCTTTTTATCAGTGTCTTATTGAGGATTTTTACATCAATGTTCATTAGGGAGATTGGCTTGTAGTTCTCTTTTTTATTGGCTCTTTCTTGCTTTTGGAATCAATGTAATGGTTGCTTCTAGGAATGAATTTGAGAGTATTGTTTCCTTTTGATTTCATTAAAGAGTTTGACCAGTAGTGGCATTAGTTTTTCTCTGAAAGTCTTGTAGAATTCAGCAATAAAGCCATCAGGACCTCAACTTCTTTTTGTCAGTAGGTTTTTAATTATATTTTCAATATCACAGGTTGACAATGGTATGTTTAGCATTTTTATATCTTCTTCGTTCAACTTTGGAAATTCATAATGTGTCTAAGAACCCATCTGTTTCTTCTGTTTTCCATCTTACTGGAGTTCAAATTCTCAAAGTAGGTGTTTATTATCCTTCAAATTTCTGCTGGATCTGTGGTAATTTCTCCTTTTTCATTCCTGATTGCAGTTTCCTATTGCATACAGAATTTTTTTTTCCATCCTTTTCCTTTAGTCTTTGGATTTTTTCTGAATTAAGTGTGTTTCTTGTATACAGCATACTGTTGGATCTTGCTTCTTAATCATTTTGTCAGTCTGTGTCTTTTAATTGGCATACTAAGGCCATTCACATTAATGGTTATAACTAATAGGTACTGATTTTGCCTTGTCATGCTGTTTTTCTATTCTTGGCTCTTTTATTCTTTGCTTTTCCCCCTTTCCTTTCAGTTTTTTGCCTTGCCAAATGAGTTCACTCTGCTGTGTTTCATGGGATCACAAAACTCATTGTCTTTTTCTAAGATATTGTTTAGAATGTTTTGGAGTGCAGGTTTTGTATTTGTGAAGTTTCTTCAGTATTCTTTGTCATGGAAGTATCTTATTTACATGTTGATTTTGAAAGATAGTTTTGCAGGATAGTTTTTGGAGTTTATTTCCTTTCAGAGCTTGAAATACTTCACTCCTGGCTTTCTTGGACTTGAATGTTTGTATTGAAAAGTCTACTATGATTCTGATGGGCTTCCCTTTGTATGTGATTTGTTTCTTTTCTCTGACTGCTTTCAATATTTTGTTCTTTTGTTGGGTTTCTGGGATCTTGATTATGAGATGCCTAAGAGTAGATTTTTTTTATATCACAGCCACTTGGAGTCCTATATGCCTCACTTATCAGTATGTCAAATTCTTTTTCTTTTCTTGTGAAGTTTTCTGGCATTATATCTGTGAACATATTTTTTTAATATAACTTTTTTAAACATATTTTTTCTAATATAACTTTTGCACTGTCTCCTGTTTCTATAATGGCCCTTAATCTCAGTTCTGGCACACCATGGAAGGTACTTAAACAGAATAATCACATCATTCTGGCTGACTTAATACAATCAATCAGTACCATCAACAGTATCAAACACAACACAGAAAATGACACACTTTGGCAATTACTATTCTGATATCTTTAACTTAATAAATTAGATCTGTGACCATATCCCAAAATTTAGAATTCACCAGAAATATATTTACAACATACAGGTCCTTCAATAAAGCAGCATCAAACTTTGTGTATAAAGGGTCACCAGGGAGTTGGGGGAGGTAGAGAGATAGAAGGAGAGAGAGAGATTAGAAATAGAGTTAGAGAGGGCCGGAGGGTTAGCTCAGTGGTTCCGGCACCTGCCTCGCAAGCACAAGGTCCTGAGTTCGATCCCTGGTAACCACATACAATGCTGGGTGTGGAGACTCAAGCCCACCAGCAATCAATACCACATACCACAGTGCCAGGTGTGGTGGCGCATGCCTGTAATCCCAGCACTCGGGAGGCAGAGACAGGAGGATTGCTGAGTTCGAGGCTTGCCTGGACTACATAGTGAGTTCAGGGCCAGCCTGAACTACAAAGTGAGACCCTGTCTCAAAAAAAAAAAAAAGAAAGAAAGAAATAGAGTTAGAGGATATATAAAAATCACACAAACCCTGAGAAGATGACAGAGACTCAAGAACAAAAGAAACAGAAGGGACAAATACAAAACAGAATAGACTAAGCATAGCGGGACCACTAGAAATTATAGTCACCCTCCTATAATAATACAAAAGAAAGAGAGAACAGGGAAGACTGAAATGCATTAACTTCTGGAAACTGATACTGACTAGAGGACAAGAGATGATGAAGGAACAAAAGAAGAATAGGGGTACCCCACAGCAACAGGCTAACAGGAGACTATTTTCCCTATCCTGAAAAGATAAGAGCAGTTGAGAAAAGACCTGAAATTGGACAGACTCAGCAACAAGAGAGTAGAGAAATGAAGAATGACGGGTCAGAAAAAAGAAAGAAAAAGAACAAGAGCAACAAAAAAAATAAAGCCAAAAACAGTACCAAAAGGGCCCTTCATAGCCTGGATCTGCTGTCTCCTGTAGATGGTATGAGCAGTAGCATGCAGATCTGAGTTGACTAGTTACAGGGAAACAGCTGTTATCCCCTGTCTAGGTTCTGGCTATTATGCCTGAGTTGAGCTCAATGAACTCCTACAGCCTTGAACCCTGTTAGAATCCAGGGTCCTGTAGGTAGGGCTGATTCTATGCACTCACCAATCACTGTAGTCAACAGGATTTCTTCACTCTACTAGTGTGTGTTTTTTTGGTTTGGCAGACAGGGCAGTCATGCACTAGAGGCCTCTGCCTAAGTCCCAGCACTGCTGCCTCACTTATTTAGTGCATGCAGACAAGTAAATGGAGTCTCTGAGGCCCCTCCCCATGTGTCGGTCCCATGAGATGTCAGGGCCCAAGCATTAGTGTTGGCAGACAAGCAGATGGAGTCTCTGTGGGCTCCTCCTCCCATGCTGGTCGTGCAGGACTCAAGGCCATGCACTGTGGGGAAGGTGGGCAGAGGCCTCGTCACACAAGAACAGCACTTATTTAGCGTGGGCAGAGAAGCTGATGGAGTTTCTAGGTATGTTTTCTCTAGTTGTGGCCTGGAGAATGTATATGATAGTTGTCTAGGGACAATCAGGAAAGATTCCAGGATTTTTTACCACTGCATTTTCATTGAAGCAGCCATACTAATTACACGCTGTATAGGAAACTAATACTCCTTTCATTTCCTTTGAAGAGAAATCTGTTGGTCATCTTCTCTCCTCCTCACAGAGTGATTATATTAGCCATGGTCTCTCTCATTGTTTGGGGATAGTTTTCACTGCTGAGGTTTTAGCATTAGACTGGAGGTCTGTAACCCAGGCTATTCAGAAGTTCTTCACACAAGCTCGCATTTGGAGCCCCACACCCCTCAGTTTATGGATAATGTTCAGACCTTACTCGTTATTCTCCCAAGTGGATCAGAGTGGAAGGCGTAACCCTAAAATGGCTTTTCCTCTATGGTTGCAGAATCCCTAAGTGTGATCAAATTTCCTTTCTCCTTTCTGCAGCTGGTGAATGGTTTGCCTGTGTGAGGAGAGGGAGCTGCAGGTGGGTAGGGCACTTGCATTTCCTGACTCTTGAGGTCCCATGCACGTGTCCGCCCTTACTTCACTCTCTCCTCCCGTGGTGTTTCCTTAGGGTGTCTTGTATGGCTGCCGGCTTCCTGCATGTGAGCAGACCACCTCTAGGCTAGTGGGAGAGCCCCTCCCTCCTTTCTCACTTGATGCCAGTGAAAACCTCAATGCCACGGGGGCCCATTTTGTTTCCATAGCTACTCCTGTCTCTTCACCCCCCCTCCATAGAGCCTTGATAAAAGCAGTGATTTTTAAATGTTCCCACCAATATTAAACTTCTTGGCCTGTACAGATTACTAACTTTCTATCCTAATCCTTGAACACCAGGAATATGTTTAGAAATCTCACACGTGTTCCACAAGATACACACTATTTCAGGGGGTGTAGCCAAGGTTCAAAGTGGAACTTTTGGGTAGCAGTTAATAAAATATTTTTTAAATTAATTGTAAAATAAGTTGAAAAGTGCTAAGACTAACCATCCCAGGATTATTACACCCATCCCAACTGCTTTCTCTCTGGCATCCAGACAAACATCTCTGCTCACAGGAGAAAGCAGTGGAAGTGTGTTAGGTACAAAGATGAGTTGCTCAGCCTGCGAGTGGGAAGGAAGCAAACAGAGAGGTGCCCATGATTGTCCAGGTGCTTCCAACATCCTCTCACTGAATCATCACAAAATGCCTCAGAAATAGCAGTGCCACTGAAGACCTGGGCAGCCTGAGCTTCTGACTAAGAAGTTAAGGTTAGCCAAGCAGAGACAAGATTTGAACCCAGATCTGTGTGACACAAAGCCATCCTAGCAGGGCAGCAGAGAAGAAGCCCAGGGAAAAGAAGGTGACAGATCCTGCTTTGGAGTCATGTGCACTATGTTTTGCAAGTGGTCTTTATCAGAAACTCTATTAGTGATGATAAGACTAATAACCTGCTTAAAGAATCCTGGTTTGTTTTTAAGAGCGCTGCAATATGTCCAAACAGGCAGCTCAAGAGTTTCAATAACTGTGTTGCTGTCTTCTGTGTCTACCAGTGATTTGACAAACAGCAAAGAAGTAGAGACGGAAAGGAAGGGAAAAAAGGCACAAAATGTAGACCCAAGTTTAGAAATTATTTTAGGCAGATATAACTTAATGACTTTTTGTGCAAGTCAAGATGCTCTTATGAAATGGAGGTAGTTTTAGCTAGCTAAATCACCCTAAAAACATACCAGATTCTGAACTTCAGTTGCCTTGTCTCTCAGCTGCTGGAGTTGGAGGGCTTTAAAGCAAGGCGAACCATCGGAGCCTGCTGGAAAATGTGCATGTGGAAGAACACTGGGCAAGAGAGGCCAGATGAGCATGAAACTTTGGTCCTACAAAGGCTCACATGCAGATATTCAACATTAGAGACAGCGGGATGCTGGCACAGGGACGGTGGGGCCAGACTGGCTCTGGAATGCAGTGGCAATGGGGCCTGAGCAAGTTTAGCTCAAATCTTCCTGGTCATAATGCACAAATAAGATTCACATTTCATAGGCTGATAGAAAGATGAAATAAGACAGTGTCTGTAAAGTACTAGCATAATGTCTACCCAGAGCAAGTGCTTAATAAATGATTTCCTTACTGGGATTGCTTTTTGTACTGAAGGTAAAACTTCTTCACAAGATTAATGGCTACTATGAGGTCACAGTCTATTTGTTTATGAGAGGATGAATTAATCAATTCAGTTTTATCCAAAGCCCAATTGTCTCTAATCACTTATGAACAGAGAACTAGAAAAAGATCTTATGAAAATATGAATTACATTTTAAGTATTAAAATTGACTTTATAACCCTTTTTTCTCCTCTCCCTGACATCTCATTCTTTTCAAAACTATCTGTATTTAAATGTCTGTGTGACTTTGATTCTGTTGTTTCTTCTTATGAAATAATCAGGAAGTCGTAAATCTACTTTGTCCCAATATTCTCAGTTATTACTGCTTTGCTCTCCTGCAGTCCAGCGAAGGCTCACACGAAGACAAGCACTGAAGAGGATCCTTATTTCCAGGCAGGTGACTCACCCAACATTTAACACCATGTGGATTCAGAGGCTTCGGTCTGCATAGGATCCAGATTAGTAGTCTCAAATTTCACAGTAACATTAAGGAAACAACCTGAAGTAACATTTTGAGATGAATTCATTTTAAAGGGTGTTTTGAGGAGTGACTCCTGTTGTAAAGAGCAATCTCTGAGAAGAAAACTAAGCAAACTGACAGTTTCTATATTTAGCTCTTCAATCCAGAGGCACAGGATAAAACCCGCATTTCTAGTTTTTCTATTTATCCTCACTAAGCAAGGTCGCCTGATTGTATTTCTTCTCCTCATTACCACTGTTGCACTTGTCAGGATTTTTTAACCCAGGTGCCTAGGAGAGATGCTCCCTTTTTAAATTCATGACCTTCCTTGAACTGGACAGGTCGCTGTGGTGGCAGGTGCAAGAGTCTGCAGGGACCCTGCCCTGTTACTACTCTCCTCCAAGTCACACTTGTGGCTAAATTTTAAAGCTGTCGATGTCATTAAAGCCCAAACTTAGAACTAAAAATGTTTTAACGTAATTTTTACTAAGATGCATTTTTCCCTAGAGCGGTGTTCACCAGACACATTCAACTCTTAACAATGCATTAAATATATTGTTCTTTTAGAAGATGAATTTATTTTGATGGTTTTCCCCTGAAGACAATTACATTAAAATTAAAGGAAAAAGCGTTTCGTTTAAGGCAACAGGGAAAGGAAAGAAGGAATTTGTTTAACGTCACATCCTCTCTCCTAGACTTGTCCCTACATAGCAACAGGCATGCCGGCTGAACGCACCACGGCTCCCGCAGCACCTCACTCACGCCAGGCTTTATCTGTCTCAGAGTGGCAACTGCAAGTGACTCACTAACACCAGTCTTGAAGCGGCAGTGGCGGCTGAAAGCTGTGCCCCAGACATTAGTCATCTCTGATGGTCACAGCTCGCTCTGACCTCGTCAGCCCGGATGCAGGTTCTGTCACTGCTGGTATTTTCATCGCCTGGCAGTATCTGTTGCCCCAGAGCACTCCACAGGCTGGAACCTGCCGGTGGTCCTCCCAAAAGCAGAGCAGCTCACAGTCATGAAAATGCTCCTGCTCTGTGAATGAAATGCTGAGAAGAACATCCATGCAAAACACTAAAGGCCTAGCAGCTCTCAGTGGAACGAGTCTGCCCACCTCCATGTTTTCCGAGGGGCTGGCCGCAATCACGGTCTAGCAACAAGGGAAAAATAACAGATTTGGAGTTAGCGGTTGGACTGTGTCTCTCACAATGGTAAAGCCCTGGCCCCAGTTCCTGTCAATGTGAACCTATTAATAAAGAGTTCCCACTAATGCAACCAAGTTAAAGTGAGGTCACTCTGGAGGAGGTAGGTCTTCAATACAATGTGACTTCGGTGTGTACGAAGAAAGAGAGCACACAGAAAAGGCCTGAGGTGGACCAAGCATGTTCCTGCAGCTTGCATGTCTAGTGCACCCATGTCTTCTCATGATGTATAGCAAAAACAGCCATCAAACCAACACCACAGGTACATAGGATAAGCCATGTCCTGAACTAGAGTACTTGTTCCATGAAATTATTCCAAGCAAATGAAATGCAGCAAATACAAAGCAACTAGAGTAAGGAAAACAACAGAACTAGCCCTAAGAAATGGAGCCACTGAACTCAACTTCCATAATTCAAGCACTGCTGTTGGAAAAGAGCAAGACAAGCCTAGAATGTGCCACCATGAAGTCAGGCAAGTTCCACCAACTACCTGTGTCCTTGGGCAAGCTATATACCCTCTCTAGCCAGCTTATTCCTAGTAACACGAGCATAATTCTACCAACCTCGTAATGATTCAGTAACTGTTAGCAATGTTACTGCTCATCTCAGTGTTGGCAATTTGTAGGAAAATGGACACGCTTAGAGTCTATGGTACTAAATGAAATCAGATATAGAAGATGAAATAGCTTAAATATGGTTTATATAAGAACTCAAAATACAAATAATTTTAAAAGCAAAATAAAAGTTGATAAGACACAAGGAGACAGACCATGGAGTAGGGAAAGGAATCTGGGGGCAGGGAGAAAAGGGAAAAGAAGGAGGATCAAGACGCAATTTCTACATGTACCCATGTCTCACAATGAATGTATCCACTATATATCACAAACGCACACTAATAAATTTTTTTTAAATATTGATCCAAGCTGCCACCTAACTCATGAAGAAATATGGTGTCCATATAGGTTTCTGCTGTCTTTTTTAAACAGAAAAAAATAAAACTAATTGTAAAATAAAATTACTTTCTTACCCTCACTTGGACATTATGCAGTCATATAATCTTACAATTTAACCATTTACAAATTTTGTTAAGAATGTCTCTAAAATATCTTGATTCCTTTCTCTTGTTTGATAAATTGAAGATACTGGACAGGGCAGTATTTTTTATCCTCTAGTAATTCTTCATGATAATTATTAGAAACATCAAATATCACTAAAATTATTTTAAACAGTTTAATAAATATATCAGAATAGGCTTTTACAATGTACAAAGCAGTTTATAGTGATGAATCTCTCCTCTTACAGTACCTAACTCTTCTGCCTTGACCTGAATAATCTTCCACATGTATAGTTTTCCATATCTACAAAAGCTAGCTACCATGCCCAGAGTCTTTCCTTCTAGAACTAATATAAATATTACTGTGCACAATTTGATATTTTTGACAATTTTTCCAAATTGTGTTTGAAAAATTAAAATTTTGAACCTAAATGCTGTTATTTGCTTTTAAGCTTAAAATATTTTCTATTATTGATTTCATTTCATCCATATGAAATCTACCATGTTACCCTTCCCAGGTTAGTGTTAAAAACCCTGTTGACAGAAACGCCATTTAATATTAAAGAGTTCGACAATGAAAGTTCTATGAAGAAGGCCACCAGAAATTTTCACCCACCTTGATGTAGGTCCATTCCAGAAAGATAAATAGGCCTTCTACATAGATCCTGAACTGACCACTTACCATGGTTAAAATGGCAACATTTCTTAAATTTATATAATCAAATATGATCATCAAAATTATTTTCTTCTTCTTGCAGGAATTGAGAAAATGATCCTCAAATTCAATAGAATACAAAACAAACTTGAAAACAGCACTTAAAGAGGTCAACTTCTTATTTCAAAACTTACTCTAAAGCTATAGTTACTAAAAGCAGACTTGTTAATTGTAACAGAACTAGAAGCCCAGAAATAACCCAACATGTTTATGGTCAATCAATTTTCAACAAGAATACAATAGTGGATCAGTGGGTATTCAGATGCATACCCCACTCCATACACACACACACACACACACACACACACACACAGCTCTAAACACAAAAGCTAACACTGTAAAGTTTCATGACCTTGAACTTGGCAATTATTTCTTAGATGTGACACCAATGCACAAGTAACAAAAGAAAAAGTATAAATTAAGCTTCATCACAGTGAAAAACTTCTCTTCATGAAAATATCACCCCATAGCTATAGAAATTATCTTCCAATCATGTAACTTACAGGTGAGGAACACCTTGAGTGTATAAAGAATTTTTACAACTAATAAAGAGATAAGAATCCAGGTAATGGATTAAAATAGATGTTTCTCCAAAATGGCCAACAAGTATTAAAATGATACTCAGCATCATTAGTCACTCAAGAGTGAAACTCAAACCATTATAAAATATCCTTTCATGCCCTGTAGGATGACTAACCCAGGAAAAGACAATGGCAAATGCCGGCAACAATGTGGAAAAATTGAAAAGCCTCATTGATTGCTGCTTGGATTGAAATAGTGTGTCTTCTTCAGAAAACAGTTGGACAGTTCCTCAAATTGTTAGACACAGAGTTACCAAGTGACTCACCCATTCTGCTCAGAGGTACATACCCAGGAGAACTGAAAGCTCATGTCCACAAAACAACTAGGTTAGGAACGTTCACAGCAATGCCATTCACAGTAGACAAAAGTGGAAAACATAAACATTCCTTCATTGATAAAAACATAAATAAAACACAGTGTGTATATACAATACACTATTGTGTGGTCATAAAAAGAATTTGAAGCACCAAGACATGCATCAACACAGAAAGCATTAATAATCTACATGTTATATGATGCCACTTACATGAAGGTCCAAATGTGCAAATTTATAAAACCAGAAAAGGCTCACGCAGCGGAGAGCAAAGGGGAAGTGGCTTGGGGAAATGGGAGATCTGTAAATACCAGTTATAGGGAGATGATGAAAATGACTAAAACTGACTGTGCTGATAGCATGTGAATATATTAGAAACTATGGAATTACACACTTTAATTGACTAGCTTTTATGGTATGTTAGTTATATGCCAAATCACTTTAAAGTTAAGTGAATTGCTGAAAAACAAACCCCAGAGAATATTAACATGTACCATGAATGTTGTAGAAAAAATTCTCTGCAGACCCGTTGTTCTCTTGAGTATTTGAGAACATGGTGACCGCAGAGCCAGACCTTTTCCTCCACAGATGAAATGCAGAATTAAGTTACCAGTTTGTTATATTTAACATGTCTTGTACATGTGCTGCCTTTTGATTATTCTAAAACAGTAAGCAATGTCAAAACATGACATCTGACTCTAAGTGAGTCACCCTGGACACAAGAGACTTGCTAAGAGGAGTTTTTAGATGCGCGTCAACACCGGCTGCAGGAATACACCAGTTAGTCAGATTCTCTGCTGTTTACCACTCAGTTTCAATTCTGTTTTCCTGAAGAAACCACAAGCGTCTGTGGAGAACACGCTCCTTTCAGTGCTGTGCAACACACACCATCATGCCTTAGGAGAGGTCTCCTCCTCTTCTGAGCAGGGACTTGTGCCCAGTGGAATGGGAAAGTTTTGTGTTTTGTTTGTTTTCTGTTTGTCTTGCGGTGCTGTTCACTGAACCCTGGGTCTCACATAACCAGGCAGGTACTGAGCTACAGCGTCAGTCCAGAAACAGGAAATTTTGGGGTAAGTAATCATGTTCTTATTTACTTCCAAAACATCTATCATAGTGTGGATCTCAAATGCCCCCCAAGCCTTTTGTGGTAAAGGCTGATTCCCTAGTGAACTTTAAAAGGTGGGGCCTGGGTCCCTGCAGGTGTGGGAGCCCTGTCCTGTCTTCCTCTGTTCACTTCAGGCCATGAGGTGCGCAGCCGCATACTCCGCACTGGGCAGCGCGCTGTGCCACAGGCCCGCCAACGACTGGGCAGCCAATCCTACCTGGAGCCTCCACACCTGAGCCAAAACAAATCCTTTCTCTTTTACTAAGATGCTGTTCTCTGCAATAACAGAAAACTAACACAAAATTCACATCCTGCACTCTTTTCAGGGACGCAGCTAAATACCCGGCAAAGCTCTCTCAGGGCGGGGCCAGGAGGATCCGCATTTGTGGTTCGGTTGGTCCTGGGCCACAGACTGCCGGAAACAGCCTCTAGAAAGAGTAGTTTTCCCTCTACACTCTGTCATCTGACTCCATAGCTGAGTCCCGTCCACAATGGGTTATGAGAGAGCTGTGGAGACAGGAAGGGAAGAATCGGAAGCCCGGTGCCCTAAGCCCGGACAGAGCTCTTCCCACCACATATCACATCCTTTACAAGACATATCACTTGTTTTGCAAGACATGAGGCGGCCCAGACTTCTTGTTTCTTGACCGTGTTGCCCATAGCAGTGGAAGAGCAACAGCTCACACCTGAGACACTCACCAGGTTCACATTCCTGGGCCAGAGGTGCTGGGAAAGGATGTGCAGATGGCCCCTGACCTTCACGCTCACAAGTTTGACCTTGTCTAACTCATTTGCAAAGGACAAGTAAGATAACTGATTTTCATGCTTTCAGAATTGTGTGTGTGGGGGGGGTACTGGGTATTGAACTTGGGCCCTTATGCATCCAAGGTTGGCATGGTACCACTTGAGGTAAATCCCCAGCCCTTCAGAATGTTTCAATATTATAGGGTAAGGGATAAATGGTTCCACTTTTTTCTCTTTTTGTGCAGCTCTTGTATTGCTGGTTGTCATTTTGGATGCCAAATGGTTCTTGTTTTTCACTTTTTTCTTTGTGTCCTCTGAAAACAGTCTGACCAGATGGATATGTTTCCGCTAATAGATTCTTAGATTAATTCACTTGTACAATTATTTACACACTCCCCTCTTGCCGCTTTTATATGTTAGCACTAGCCTCCACGTGGACAAATTTTCTCCAGAAATGTGAGACCAAAAGTTTACTTACTCAGAAGTATGGTGCTAAGACTACATCTCCTTTCAACATTGAGACTCTTAACACAAACTAAACACAGGTAATTACTGTTTCTTTTACTTAAACTTACTTGTTGCTTGTATGTAGAAAAAGGAAATTCTGGAGGAATTGTATAAGATGAGCATATGGTCTTACAGAATGATTTCACACTTAGTTTGAGTTATCAGTATATTGATCAGTATATTGATCATTTACAAAGTCCTTAACAAGCACAAGTTTAAAATCATCTTTGAAACAGTCAACATGGCAGAAGCCAAATGTTCCTGATGCAAATAATTTTGAAAATATCTTTCAGAGTGTTGACCAAGAAATACCAACTATATAGAGGATTTTAAAATACAATCATTTGTGCTCACTTTGGCAGCACATATACTAAAATACAATCATTTGTATTTTATGTGGGTATAAGGCTTCATTATGTTTGCTAAGTTAATATAGCAAATAAAATCCTTTGAGGGGCTTCAAAGTTTGTCAAAAATAAATTATTTTACAGTGTTTAGAAAGATCCATTTCCATGTAAATAATGGGCAAATAAAACACCTTTATTCATTCAGAAAGTCCATATGACTTCTATTTGGTAAGGTCTAGTTTTCCTTCCTCAAGAAAAAAATGTTTTAATTAAAATGTTAAAAATTCAATCCTAGCATTTAACAGAAGCTTTATTAGATCATGATTCTGCTTTATTCAACACTATACCCTCAGGAGTGTGAGACACTGCTAATAATTAAAATCTTTTATGTAAAAAAGATATAGTATTCTTAGGAAATGAGTTGAGAGATTAGAAATTAAAAGTATATTTTTTAGCATTTAACAGAAGCTTTATTAGATCATGATTCTGCTTTATTCAACACTATACCCTCAGGAGTGTGAGACACTGCTAATAATTAAAATCTTTTATGTAAAAAAGATATAGTATTCTTAGGAAATGAGTTGAGAGATTAGAAATTAAAAGTATATTTTTTTCACATCAACATACATAGTATATCGATTATTATTCTTCTTGTTATGAAAATCTTTTTCTTTTTATCATTTTCTTAGCACATCAAGCATTAAAAATAATAGCAAGTCCTTACAGCTGTGTACCCACACTGACAGTCACTCAGAGCATATCTTAAACCAGGACTGTACCTTAACATACAGTGTAACAACACCTGGATGCACCTATCAACTCTACCAGCCTTCTTATATACTTTACTTTGTCCACTTCCCTCCCCCAGTCCCCTTTTCCCTTGAACATTTTCTTCCCATTTCACAAGACCTATTAGACATTCTAGACTTTATTTACACCTTCAGTTTCTCACACTAGATAAATGATACAGTATTTACACATCTGTGTCCTATTTAATTCCCTTTAAGTATGGTCTTAAGGTGCATCCATTTAGCTATGAATGTCTCTAATTTATCATTCTTAGTAGCTGAATAATACTCCATTTAATTTATTTTTGAGACAGGGTCTTGCTTTGTAGTTCAGGCTGGCCCTGAGCTCACTATGTAAACCTTAAACTCAGCCTCTGCCTCCTGAGTGCTGGGATTATACATGTGAGCCACAATACCCAGCTCCATTTTATTTTTTTAAACCCACATTTTTATCCAGTCTCTAGTTGATAGGCATTTGGGCTATTTCCAAGATTTAAGTATTACAAACCGAGCTGCTATAGACATGGGAGCACATATGTCACTGTGGTATGATGCTTTTAATTCTTTCATGAATATACCCAGCAGGGATATAGCAGGGTCAAATGGGACCTCTAATCCCAGTTTTTTTAGGAGTCTACATTGATTTCCACAATGGCTCCACCAGTTTATAGTCCTGCCAACAGTGGAGAAGGGCTCCTTTTTCCCTACAACCCTGCCAGCATCCATTCTTAGCTGCCATTCTGGAGTGAGGTGGAATTGCAGTGTTGTCATTTGCATCTCTCAAATGACCAGTGATGCTGAACATTTTTTCATGTGTTTATTTGCTGATTCTACTTTTTCATCAGGAAAATATCTACTCATTTCAGATGCCCATTTTTTGATTGGGTCTTTAAATTTGTCAGTCTGGTTTCTTTAAAGTTCTTTGTATGTTCTAGACAGTAAGCCTCTATTTGAAAAACAGCTGGTAAAAATTTTCCGCATGTCATAGGTTCTCTCTTCATTATGTTGGTGGTTCTTTTGATGTGCAGAAGCTTTTTAATAGGAATAAATCCCAGTTGTTTATATGGTAATTCATGAGCAACTGAGGTTTTGTTCATGAAGTCTTTTCCTATGCCAATGTCTTCAAGAGTTCTATCTAGCCTCTCTTCCAGTAAGTTTAGAGTTTTTATTTTAATATTTAGAGCTTAAATCCATTTTGATTTTAGTTTAGTACATGGTGAGAGATATGAGTCTAGTTTTGATCCTTGGCAAGTTGAGACCCAATTTTTCTAGCATCATGTCTCCAGTGAGGAGGGCTCCTTTGTTGAACATGAGATGGCATAGTATGTTTCTGTATCTTCTAGTCTGTTTTATTGATCCTTGGATCTGTTTTTACCCCAGTACTATGCTGTTTTTATCACAATAGCTTTGTGAGATAGTTTCAAGTTGGGGATTATGATATCCCCTGCTTTATCTTCATTGCCTAAAAATGCTTTTGCTAATCTAGGTCTCTTCTGGTTCAAGATGAATATTTGGAACATTTTTCTCTAATTCAGTGAAATATACCATTGAAATTTCAATAGAGATTGCATTAAACCTATATAGTACTTTTGGAAGTATGGCATTTTCACTATATTGCTTCTTCTTACCGAGGAATAAGGGATGCCTTTCAATTTTCTGATAAACTTGTCAATCTCTCTTTTTTTAAGAGTGCTCTAATTCTCACAGTAGTGGTCTTTTACTTCTTTCATTAGACTGATTCCTAGGTATTTAAATTTTTTTGGATACTACTGTGAAAGGAATTGTTTCCACAATTTCTTTTTCAGTGAGTCTGTTTTTGTATACAAGAAGACTATTGATTTGGGGAGTTGACCTCATATCCAGCTACTTTACTGAATCTACTTACTAAATCTAGAAGTCTTTCAATAGATTTTTTGGGGTCTTCTATATAAAGTATCATTTCATCTACAAATAATGACAACTTAACTTCTTCTTTTCCTATCTTTATTCTTTTTATTTTTTTCTTGTCTGATTACTATTGCTAATGTTTTCAAAACTATATTAAACAGGAGTAGTGATAGTGGACATCCTTATCTTATTCCTGAATTTAGTGTAAAAGATCTGTTTTTGACTCTTTAGTATGATGCTGGCTGTTGGTTTTTCATAGATGGCCTTTATCAGGTTCAGATAAAGACCATCTACCCTGATTTTTGGTAGAATTTTTATCATAAGTGGATTTAGATTTTGTCAAATGTTTTTTCTGCATCTACTGAGATGATCATATGGTTTTGTCCTTACTCTGTTAATGTGGTATATTACTCTGTTAATGTGGTATATTTATTAATTTATGTATGTTGAACCAGTTTTACATCCTGGGAATGAATCCCTCTTGGTCAGTATGTATGATCTTTATAATCCTCTGTATTATATTTGCAAGAATCTTACTAAGGGTTTTTGCATCTATGTTCATTAGAGTAGCCTATAGTTCTCATTTTTAGGTAGGTCTTTCTTTGCTTCCAGGATTAAGGTAATGGTTGTTTTCAGGAATGAATTTGGAAATACTGCTTTCCTTTCTATTTCAATGAAGAGTTTGAGAAATAGTAGGATTAGCTATTCCCTAAATTTCTTGTAGAATTCATCAGTGAAACCATCAGTCAGGACATGGGATTTTCTTTGTTGGTAAGTTTTAATTATGTTTTCAATTTCATTGGTTGATATTGGGTTGTTTAGGATTTTTATATCTTGGTCCAATTTTTGTAATTAATATGTGTCTAGGAATCTGACCATTTCTTCTATGTTTTCCATCTTACTGGAGTACAGGTTCTCAAAATAAGAATTGATAATCCTCTAGATTTCTGCTGTATCTGTTGTAAGTATACCCTCTTATTCATAATTGCATTGATTTGAGGCTTTTCTTTCCTATTTTTAATAAGCTGGTAAAGGTTTGTCAATTTATTCAAAGAACCAGCTCTTTTATTCCTTGAGGCCCTTCTGAGAGTGCCCACAAAAGAATGCCTCACCCTGATGCTCTGCCCCTGGTGCCCTATCCAGCACCTTGAAAAAAGCATTGGGATCCATGCGACAGAGGCACTGCTGGCCTTCTAAGGCAGTGTAGGAGTTTGAACAGCAGTGAACCAAAGAGATCACCTCCTAGAATTGTCTATAGAAATTGAAGTCAACCAAGAGAGTGAAGAAAACTTGTGTACTACAGCCTTTGGCTTGATTTTGTTGCCTGTGCCACAATACCTCCCTTGAGCTGAGGCCTACTGGGAGTGCAAAAAAGGAGCAGACTACAGTAGTTGGTGAGTAGTTGGGACTGGCACCTCCTACCAAGCTGGACCTGCTAGTAGGGAGAGGCAGATGGGACCTATAGTGAGGCCCAGAGTGGAGTCTGGCCTGGGAACCAGAAATCTGCCTGAATCTTGCTGGACTACATTTGGTTGACGAGATCAAGGACTCTCCTCTGCATACTACTTTCCAGATTATGTACCCTTCATAGTAGAATTATACTGGAAGCCAACTTTCTTTTCTTTTCTTTCTCTCTCTCTCTTTTTTTTTTTTTTTTTTGAGACAGGGTCTTGCTTTGTAGTTCAGGCTGGCTCTGAGCTCACTATGTAGCCTAGGCAAGCTTCAAACTCAGCAATCCTCCTGCCTCTGCCTCCCGAGTGCTGGGATTACAGGCGTGAGCCACCACGCCCAGCTTCTTTCTCTCTTTTAATTCTCTTTTCTTCTTCACTTCTCTCCCTTGTTCCTGTTTCTGTCTTCCTGTGCCTTCTATCCCTATTTTCAACCTCTCTTTTTATCCTTCTATCCCCTCAACCCCCTCTAACTCTTCTTCCCAGAA